>JAYMTF010000012.1:0-77624 GCA_036897485.1 Pelargonium nanum
TATAGGCCTTGCAGCTGGTTTTGATAAAAATGCTGAAGCTGTTGAAGGCCTACTTGGTATGGGTTTTGGATTTGTAGAGGTTGGCTCTGTTACCCCTGTTCCACAAGAGGGTAATCCAAAGCCACGGATCTTCAGATTACGTCAAGAAGGGTGAGAATTCCTATTTATCTTTTACTTAAATTTTAAATTCAATCTAGTTTATTTTGTAGCCTTGGTGTGTCTTATTGAGTAAATATTTATGCATGTGTTGGGAAGGCTCTTGCCTCTTGGACATTTTAGACTGCTTGGACACAATAAATTTTTTCATCCCGATTTATGACGCTGCTATGGCTTTTGTTGCTGTTTTTGTTGTTGCCAGTGCTATCATCAACCGCTGTGGCTTTAATAGTGAAGGCATTGTTGCTGTTGCAAAGCGATTGGGTGCCCAACATGGCAAGAGAAAGTTGGCGGAAACATCGAGCACTTCATCCTCCTCCGGTGATGAAGCCAAACAGGGAGGCAAAGCTGGTCCTGGCATTCTTGGAGTCAATCTTGGAAAGAACAAAACTAGTGAAGATGCAGCTGCAGATTATGTTCAAGGAGTTCATACATTATCCCAATACGCTGATTATTTGGTTATCAATGTTTCATCACCCAATACTCCCGGGTTGCGTATGCTTCAGGGAAGAAAACAATTGAAGGACCTAGTTACTAAGGTAAGGAGCTCTAAGCATGAACTTGTTTTCCACTATATATGATATTAAAAGCTATTTTTAATCTTGCTTCTTATCAAGGTTCAAGCTGCTCGTGATGAAATGCAATGGGGTGAGGAGGGCCCACCTCCCTTGCTAGTGAAAATTGCTCCAGACTTGTCGAAAGAAGACCTTGAAGATATTGCAGCAGTACGTATATGCTCGTATTTTTAGTTAATTTCTGCACTTATGAAAATATAATGTTCTTATATTTTCTTTCTTTATACAGGTTGCTCTTGCACTCCGCTTGGATGGATTGGTATTTTTTCTTGACTTAAAAAAAAAACATTTTTTTCAGGCCATGAATTAATTCAAAAATAATAAGCACAAGCACATGAGTATATGCTATAGGTGCAAAAACTCCATATCAATCAAATGCACAAAACAATCAAAGTATACATATTAAAATATTTGCATATTGAAACTTGTAGTATTATATTGTATTGATCTCTATGTTTTTGGATATAATTTAGTATAAATTGTTATTGCTTTGTTCTTTCCTTTTGATGGAGAGAATATATGATATAAAGTTTTATTGATTTGTTTTCTTCTTTTGCATGTTCACATAGATCATATCAAACACGACCATTTCAAGACCAGAATCTGTTAGTAAAAGTCCTGTGGCTGAGGAAACTGGTGGATTAAGTGGCAAACCTCTCTTTGATTTGTCTACAAATATCTTAAGGGAGATGTATCTTTTGACCAGGGTATGTGGCAGTTCTTGAATTAAGCTTCCAAATAGTTGGGAACTCTGCTGTAGAGGTTACTGATTGTGTTGTGAATTTGCAAATGCAATGCGTTTATCTTCCATTGGTCTCCCTGCATTTCATCATGTCTAGAGTGAAAGCTTAACCCCACTATTTTTTTTTTCCCTTTTATCAGGGGAAGGTTCCTTTAATAGGTTGTGGAGGTGTTAGCAGGTAAAATCACAGCTTGAACACATTTTCATTCTTTCCTTTTCTTGTCAGCACCGTCTATTGGTATTGGATTTTGCAATGGTTATTAATTTTATATTTCGGGATTCTGCTTATATGTGACTGATTCAGTGGCGAGGATGCTTACAAGAAAATACGAGCTGGAGCAACTCTTGTTCAACTCTATACAGGTTTTGCATACGGAGGACCTGCACTTATTCCTCAGATTAAGGTACTCTAAAATACATTTCTGAAAACCAATCATTACTGAACTTTTTTGTCAGCATAATGTGTTTCAAAACATAGTAAGTTGAGTACATGAGATTGGAATTGTAGATGTTTTGAAGTATGCGGGCTAGCAAAACAGACCATGTTTGTGTTTGTTCGCTTAACGTGTTTTAGTCTGTTCTGTCGTGTTTTTCCAACCCTAAAAGAAGTTACTTGTACGAGAAACACATAGTTTCAAACTTACGTGTATATATTATTTGTGTTTCTCGTAGGCTGAATTAGCCGAGTGCTTAGAGAGGGATGGATTCAAGTCTACCATAGAAGCAGTTGGTGCAGATTTCAGATAATTTTGGTTGGAGTTTGGAGCTAGAGTGGAGTACACCCACAGCATAGCACACAATTAATTGTACTTTGGTTTAAATTTAGACTTGTATAATGTGAGGAAAGTTATTTGTTTTGTAACTTTATTGATAGATATTTCATGAAACTTTGGTTAGTCAATGTCCTTGGACTATTGATTGCGAAAGATGGAAGTTATAGACTCTGTTATTTGTCTAGTTGAATTAGTTCCTAAAACCTTAATGAAACCCAATTCACTTGTGCTTATGTAGAGATGCTAGTTAGTTGCACTAGTCAATAAGGCATAAATGGATTTCAGCACTTGGATTTTTTTTTCTTTCTGAATGAGAATGTTCTCATGACCAAAAAATCATAATCGAAACATGAACAATGAGAATCTTATTCCTGTTCTGATTCTTGATTGCCATTCTTGGATGTGGTTTTAATGAACCAATAGTAGTTCTCAAACCGGCAAATATAGTTTGTACTGTAGCACCATTTTTGTTGGTTGAGTGAAATTTTGTATTGGCAACACAATGTGTACTACTTCTGCCACTGCTAATACAAACATGGTCATTGCTCTTATTTTGTGTAACTTGCTAGCATTTATGAAGTAGAAAAAGTAGCCAGCTACTGCAGCATGCTTATTATCAGGATTACCAGGTACGTAACGTAACAATTTTATTCATCAATTTTGTTTCGCTTTGAGATCTTTGTGTAACTATTGTCAATGTTATATTGCAGCATGCTCATTATCTGGATTATCAGGTGCATAAAAATTTTATTCATCGATTTTGTTTCACTATGGGGTCTTTGCATGCTAATTGGTGGGATGTGATGGGGCAAATATCTTCTTTGGGTTTGGATAGAATGACTAGGCAAAGCATGTAAACATGTTGATGGACCAGCTCGTGTCTTGGAATTTAGCAGCAAGCTGCATGGCACAGTCAGGAACTTTTGTGAATTTAGGGTAGCCTAAATTCCAGTGGCTTAAAATGGCTAAAAACAACAAACTAAGGGTCCATCCTGCACAAGGCAGGCATGTGGAGTAGGTTATTTTCGAGTAAGAGGTTTGGAGGCCGAAACCTCAAATCAAGCAGGAAGTGACCTATCGTTGAAATTAAAGTTCTTAGGTATGGAAGTTAGCAGTGCGGGTGTTTTGGTTTTTATAGTAATTATAATACTTCAGAAAAGAAAAGAATGGTTAAGTAGTTATTATGTAATGATTTATGACTATGACTTATGGCTTAGTAGTAATCATGTAATGATTTGTGACTATGACTTGTGAATTTCTTGAACAACTATACATTTTTCTACATGTCTTTTTGTACATGCATTTAATTTCTGTTTTGACAATTAGAGAACAGTGGGGTTCTTTTCTCCTACTACATGACAATCGCAAGGCGTAGGGTGCAAAGGGAAGAGAGTATTATGGGAACCAAACCTTACAAAACTCCAATCTCAATGATTCTGAGAAAATTGTTAGCAATATATAATTCAAAGGTACGTACCTTATTTCGGTCACCTGCTAGAAGTTGCTGTTGTAACTGTTGTTTAGCACATCTTTGCAGAAAGGATACCTTATGAAGAATATTTTCTGAGAGTTATATGCAAGATGTGTTCCATCTGGGCTACCATTTGTGAAGTGAAACAAGTAAGTATCTGAGCTTCTGATTTACCGTACTGTTGAAATATGAAATGTCTTGTGTTGATGAGATCAATTATTACGTGTAGTTTAGTTCTAATATCAACAAGTTTCATGGTTTGATATGGTAAAATGTAGTACTTTTACAGGGTTTCAGCCTTAAAAGGGGAAAGGATTTATAGTGTTGGTTTTGTTTTTGAGTTGCTATACATGTGGTATGATTAGGTAGTGAAGCTTGAACTCCAAAAAAGTTTGGACAAGTTCAGGGCCTATGGCCGTATAATTTACATTATAGTGCTAGGATTTATGGGCTACATAAAGTTGTAGAGCAGAATGGCAACACTTTATGTTGCTCCTACTTGTTCCAGTCATTGATGATAATGTCGATTTGATCAAGTTGTGTCCTTCTGGACTGTACTAGTGTTAACAATTTGGTTATAAATAGGAAAAACCATAAGAGCCTAAGAGAGAGAAGGTGATGTAACGATAGAGTTGACAATTTGGGTTTCAGGTCAGGCCCAGGTTTAAAGGCCTAATCCGACTCTGGTCCACAATAATTTCATGGTAAGCCTGACCTGACTTGAAAATTAATCGGGTCTATTTTATATGACCCAAACCTGCAAACTCACGTCACGTTTATCATGAAAATATTGTAGACCGGATTCGGGTTAAGCCTTTTCAGCTTGGGGTTTCTGAGGAAGGTCAATTATGACGTTAGAGATGAATATATATAGGGTAGTGAAATTACAGATAGAACCTTGTTGTCGGTGCGGTTTTGCGTTGCGTGGGTATGGGTTATGGGCACTGTTAGCTGTCTAACTAGCGGTTTTGGTAAAATGAAACCGTATTCGTCCGGTTCTCTTCGGTGTTGGCCGGTTCAGCGGTTTATGCCGCGCGGTCCTAAGTTACGTACACCGCCTTTCCTCTTTTGCGAAGAGATTGTTTTCCTTACTCGAGCCCGTGCAAACATGTCATGTGGCCTTTGTAAAAAAGGTGAGCTCCACATGTTCTCCATCCCATCAATACCTATTTCCCTGTTGAATTGTGCAGTGGATGGAATGGAATTTGTGGGTTTTAAAACTAAACCAACTTTTTTAAAGGTGATAGCTAAACCAGTTGGTGGGTCCTTTCTCTACTTGAGAACCTCTTTTTATTTTTGGCCTTGTGACCCATTTTGTATTCATTGATGTAGATGTGGTAGCTAAAAAGAGATTCTTCTGTTCTGTTCTGTTCTGTTGCCATCTCCCAAAGCTTTTTATTGCATACATCTCATCTATCTCCATATATATGCATTGATTTGTTGCAAAGCTCAGTTGGAATTTACAGTAAAGCAAAGCAAAGCAAATTGTTGTTGGGTTTGGAGTCTCTTTCATTAGCTAAAAGAGCAATTCCACTTCCAATGGACATAGCAATACAAAAACAGTGATGTATTGTTTCATGGATCTGATGATGGGTCAGAGACTGTGTCATGTCCTTTGCCTTTCTTTAATAATTGTAATTGATCCAAGATGATGGTTAGGTCTTCCACACCTCATTGTGTCACATTCACCTATAACTTTCTACTTTTACTATATCTCAATGCGTACAAGTAGGGTTGGCAATTCGGGTCTTGAGTTAGATAATATAAAACGTGAACTGAACTTGCAAGGTGTTTGAGTTTTGGGTCCGGTTGGTCTTGATTACTATTTTTTACGTATTGGTAAGTGTGAGTTTGTTTGATCTGATTTGTTATTTAGAATTAATTGATTTTATCTTATGTCATCCTAGCGCTCAAAATTGGGTGCAGTGATAAAACTCGAAGTCTTCCGACCAAAACACAAAAAAATGTGGATTGAGTTTTGAATGCTTATAGTTAGAAAGTTATTCATCACATATGACGTTAGAAGTATATGCGTTTTGAATGAATTTTTTTTATGTTGAAAGTAATTAAACTCGAAATATTTTAAGCGATCGAATCTTCTTCTTTGGTCAAACCTTTTCTCTTTACTTATGTACAATATATTACTATCTGATAAATAAAAGGAGGCAAGAAAATATTTATGATATTATACCTTTCCAAGCGTTCTATTTAATTGCTTAACAAAATGGATTGAGATTGACCATCACTTGTACTAAATAATAAATACAAACTAAGATTGACTTTAATGCTCATTAGTGCATTTAAAGTAGTTTTCAGATAATTTATATTTATTATAGTATATAATACTAGTAATGTGCTTATTAATCATCAATATATTGACAAGATTAGTGTGTTGTTACCTACAAGAAAATAATATTTTTGTCCCAAGAAAAATAATACATGTTGATTATTCAAAAATAATAATATTATGAGCTTGTTCAAGTTTTTTGAAATGACATATTTAAAATTTAAAAACTATGTTTTCTCAAATAATTTTTTTAAAACACTCAAATAAATTAAAAAATTAAAAAAAATTGAAGGGCAGTCCTAGTTGGGTCAAGGTGGGACCCAGTAATCAGATCTGATATTATTCTAATTTACGACAATCAAAAGGCGACAGTATCATCAGTGCACCACCTGACGCACACACAGTAACATTTCGCTTGCCGGCCTTTTTATTTGATCAAATCTGGCCGTTCAATTCTCATCAGACGGTCAGATTTTGAAACAGCAACGTTCAATTTTGACTCCCTCCACGTTACGCTACTTTGCGCCACTGTCTTCAAACTAGTTAACCAATTATTGCAACGGTTGTGGATTTTCAAGCCCATATTTACCATTTTAGCCTCCAACTTATCTTTTAATTCCACTCATGCCAATGAGTTAATCCAAATACATGGAGGTTATTATCGTCATTATACGCATTTTGATTTAAATTCGGTTGGTACGTAGAGCCCGAAAATTCAAATTGTCAGAATTAAAAATATATAATTAAATTTTCTTTATTTTTTTCTTTTCTGTGAAGCTGAGAAAAAAGAGAGCTAAAAGCTGCTTCTTCTCCACACACGCCTTGGGATTTTGATTTTCTATTGCATTTTCTTTTTCACTTTCTCGGCAACCAAACGCCCCGAAACCAACATTCTCAGAGCTGAATCTTGCTTCAGAAGCTGCATCTCCGAGCTTGAGCTTCATTTGGCGCGATTTCCGCTCACTGTTCTTCAACATTCTTCGTTTTTTCAGAGTTTCTTCAGCGCTTCCATGGATTTCTGAGCATTTACTGCTGGAGTGCTTGAGATCGGTACGAGCTGCAAACAACTTCACTCCGTAGCTGATGCTGTGAAGCTTGTTTCCTTTTCCAAGGTGAGCGAAGTGCTTTTTGTTCGATTCTAGTTTTCAAGATCGGCTCAGATTTAGCAGAACTTTTGCTTTTAATCTGAAACATTCGCTTGCTTGCTGAGAAAAAGTCGGAAATGAAGGTCGGATGCTACTGATGTTAGTTAATATTTAATTTTCAAGTTATGATTTCATCATTTTGAAGTAAAAATTGAGAACTGAAAATTTGAAAACTGTAAGGTTTATTATTGTATTTTTCTGAAGTGTCTTCTCTGCATTTCCTTTGGAACCTAACTGAAAAAAACATCTCTCAAACCATTGCTTGATTGTTTGGACTCGTACGAGATTTGGAGGTTACTGATTAGTATCAGATAAAATTAATTGAATACTCCATTTATTTATTTCATGAATCATTTCTGATCTTATTAACCCCTAAATTTGATTACATTTAAGATTTTGAAGTCTATTCTCATTTAGATAACTGGCCATTGTATCATATTTTGTTGTATTGTATAACTTGCTAATATTGTGTAAAGATTGAAAAGCAATAGGGTCTGTATGTTAATATACAGGCCCTGTTGTTGCCTTAATCAGACAAGTTGTACAGTGGGACCTTGATAAAGCTTCTTCGTAGGGCCTTTTGGTGTGAAGCATTCTTTCTGATCTCATTTTTTTTAATATCTATTGCTATCTTCTAAAAACAGGATCGCAAATCTCTTCTGGGAAAATGTCACAGAAATCTCCGGTACCGCCAATCTTCAAATCGATCAAATCATTGCCGGTTGGTTTTAGCTTTACTAGTTCACAGACATCAGATCGTTTTGAAAAATCTGATTATCGGAATGCAAGAGTTAGTGATGCAATGTCTTCGAGTATATCCGAAAGTGGGGAACCAGAAGGTGTTGAAAGAGTGGAAAACGGTGTTGCTGAGATGGATCCTTACAGTGGGAATACCATAATGGTTGAAGACAGACCCCCTATGAGTGATGAAGACTTGGATACATCGGCTTCACCTTTGCCTTCAGTTTCGTCATCTCATAGCGAACGCAGGTGGGGTGACACTAGTTCCTATGCTAAAAAGAAGGTATTCATAGCTTCTAGCTTAAATCTTACTTCCCTTTTATGTACTAGATGTGTTTAAGAGCCATATATTGATATATTGGTACACTAATGATCGACATGCTTATCGAATTGAATTGAACAAATGTTGTATGAAGTCTAAAATATTATAGGACTCTCATGGTTTCCTGTTCTTGGCTTTAATTTGTATACATGTTAAGCTAGCCCTTATATAGTAGTCAAACATAATATGTTAGTCAGAAACTTCATGTAAAGCTTGGACGATGAAAGTTACCTGTTTTTCTCCATGTCCCCTATATATATATATGTATTCTGTTCTGCTGTTGAGATTTTCCTGCAGTTAAGTGATGATAAGTACCCATGTCACAATGACATGTACTATTTCCAAGTCATAGTCAGAAGAGTATGGTCTGACATGGCAAATTCTTTGTTTCAGAACCTTCAAGCTTGGATTCAACTTTCAAATGGGAACTGGGAGCTGGGGAAGATATTGTCAACTTCAGGAACTGACTCTGTTGTTTCAATGCCCGAGGGGAAAGTAAGCCAACTGATGGAAGCTTCCAGTTTTATATTCTGCATGGAATTTGGATATTGATCAATAAATACTTTGTGTTTCATTTGTAGGTTTTAAAAGTAAAAGCTGAAAGTTTGATTTCCGCAAATCCTGATATCCTTGATGGTGTAGTTGATCTCATGCAACTTAGTTATTTAAATGAACCATCAGTTCTGTATAATCTTCAGTATAGATACAATCAAGATATGATTTATGTAAGTGCTTATTTCATTGTTTTAAGTTGACTTTATAATTTGCTCTGGTAGCATACTACTTCTTTCTAATGTGTTCATTAAATTTATGTACATCTTAGACAAAAGCAGGGCCAGTTTTGATTGCTGTCAATCCATTTAAGAAAGTTAATTTGTATGGAGATGCTTATATTGAAGCGTATAAGCGCAGATCTACTGAAAGCCCTCATGTATATGCCATTACTGATGCAGCAATCCGGGAAATGATACGAGGTGATTTTAGTATTTATAGTTTTGCAAGATAGAGTTTTCACTTTAACAGTTTACGAGGGCTTTCTCTATCATTTGTCATCAGTACTCAGTAATCTTACTTCAGTTTTTCTTTGTTTTTCCAGATGAAGTAAATCAATCTATAATTATAAGGTTAGTAGATGATATCCAATCTCAGATCACTCTTATTGTTGTTCTTTCTAATATGCACATGTTCGTTTTATATAGTTTGGTTCTTTCCCCATAAGGTTGTCTTCAACAATGAATGTTCTACACAGCTTGAGAAAGGGTTGCTGGTATTGCTTTTTTGTATTATATTATACTGTCAGCAACTTCGAAACTGTTTATACCAAAGCTTTTGCTTATTGCTGATTACTACTGATGAAGTATCTGTGTAGTTAGTTCTAGACGGATTGATATAGTAATTAGGTGGGTCTTCCACCCATCGACTTAACCTTTTGGGTTAGTAATTAAACATGATATCAGAGAGAAAAGTGGAAGAATGCTAAACAACAGTTGGCTGGAGTTGGTTAAAGTACCGAGCTGTGACAGTAAAATAGTTAGATATTATTTATGTATAACTAAACTTTCAAAGATGGTTTCTCTCACATGCCATGCATCACTGTCACCTGTGCTAGATACCATACAAACCCCCTTTAGAAGAAAAAAGAAAAGAAAAAGAAAAATTATGCAAAACTTAATACAGTGGCGGTTACAATTGTGTTCATTTTTGGTTCCAGCGGTGAAAGTGGAGCAGGAAAAACTGAGACAGCGAAGATAGCCATGCAATATTTGGCTGCTCTTGGAGGTGGAAGTGGCATAGAAAATGAAATATTGAAGACAAATCCAGTTTTAGAAGCCTTTGGTAATGCAAAAACAGCACGAAATGATAACTCAAGTCGTTTTGTAAGCTCCCTGTTCTCCTCATGAGCATTTTGAAGTTCTAATTTAATTAACATATTTATATATAATGAGGGTCAATAATTAAATTTCCTTTCTGTGTTTTAAGTGTAAAAGTTCTATTATGCAAATATTGATAAAAACAAGTGAACATGATACAGGGAAAGCTGATTGAAATTCACTTTGGTGAAACTGGGAAAATATCTGGGGCAAACATTCAAACTTGTAAGATCACTTGTATTACTAGGTCAAAAAATTAAAATACATATATGTTTTTTTTCTTGTTTAGTTACAACTGGACTGACATTGGTTCTGTTTTTTTTCCTCCTGTTTGATTTGAACAGTTCTACTTGAAAAGGTAATCTCATTTTCTCTGGTACATGATTGCAGCCTTTGTTTTATTATTTTATTATTGCTAGTAATTTACTCCAAACCTATTTGATGCACAGTCTAGAGTTGTCCAATGTGCGGAGGGGGAAAGGTCATATCATATATTTTATCAGCTTTGCGCCGGGGCTCCCCCTGCTCTTAGAGGTATCCATGGCCATTAATCCTTATTGTTTTCATGATATTTTTGTTGCATGTTATGGAAAATGATTATGTGAGCTACATGGCGACTGATGTTTTTCTCTACTGTAAAAGACATTAAAAAAAAACTACTTGGTTCTTGAGAAGTTTGCTAGCTCAATTTTACACCCCTTCACCTAATCTTTATTATGCACTGTGTCTTTTCTCCCCCTCAATATTGTATCCTAGTTTTGCTTCTTGGTCTTTCTAATGATCACATGCTTTATGATTATTTTGTTGCTGAAAGTTGATGGTGCATTATGAATGGAGAATCTCTCTCTCTCTCTCTCTCTCTCTCTCACACACACACACACACACACACACACAACCTTCTGCTATTTCTTTTATGTTTTATTCTTTAGATAATAACATACATTGGCTTTATACTTCCACTTCTCATGTATTTTTGAAACTCAGAAAAGCTGTACTTGAAGAATGCACCCGAATATAAATATCTGAGCCAGAGCAGTTGCTTTTCAATTACTGGGGTTGATGATGCCGAACAGTTTCGTTCTGTTGTGGTACTTTTCTCCCCCTTTCCTTTGAATTGAATCTCATGCATCCACTCCAGAATTGTTCTTTACTATTATCTGCTTCCATTCTTCAGGAAGCTCTGAATACTGTCCATGTCAGCAAAGAAGATCAAGAAAGTGTATTTTCACTGCTTGCTGCTGTATTATGGCTGGGAAATGTCTCTTTTACCATGATTGATAATGAAAACCATGTTGAAGCTGTTGTGGATGAAAGTAAGACTTCTGTAATGTTCATTTCTTTGTTTCTCTTTGTCATGCTTCTCATAACATAAAATATAAAAAAGATCACTAAAAGAAGAGATCAAGTTTGCAAAACGAGGGTATTCGGTTGAGATCAAGTTTGCAAAACGAAGGTATTTGGTTCATTAGCCAGTTCCCCTACCTCTGCAAAATATTATCACAGTTAGTAGAAATAATTAGTTATGAATATTTAAAAGTCTTAGACTGATAATATCCTAATTCTTTTTTTTTTTCTTCTATTTTTTGTATTTGATGAAAGTGCAATCAGGAACTGGATAATTTTACCAGACTAAGTATACGTGAAGTCCTGAAAATTTCTGTAGCACTACCATAGCATTTACAAAAAAAAAATCCCATCAGTCCTGCGAATTCTTCATACTTTCCCCTCAAATCATACTATGAATGAACTGCTTGTGTTTAGTGATGGAGGTTATATCTGTCCAATGGTTCTGTTAATGAATAATATAGTTTGGTTCCAGGAATGCTATTTACACTGATTAATTTGAACTCTGGGGATGTGTAGAAAGATTTTGTCTTTGTTCTGTATCGTATTAGGTTCAATATTGATCCTGTAATCCTCATTGCAGTCATGCAGTCAAAATGCTTCTTGGGTTCTCATGATCTTGACTGTGACTTCAATTTTTTTGCAGGTCTTAGCAATGTTGCTGAATTGATTGGATGTGATGCTGCAGACCTTAAACTAACTTTATCAACTCGTAAAATGAAAGTTGGGAATGATAATATTGTTCAGAAGTTAACACTATCACAAGTAAGAACTATACTTCCTTCAGAAAAAGCCAATACATCTTATGAAAAGGGATTTTGTCCAGAAGTCTTGATGATTATCAAGTTTAGCATAATCGAATTTGATATATTAGTAGTTGGCATGTATTTGTTGTAATGATAGAGACTAGAGAATAGTATCCAAGCTATATATTATTATATTTTTTCTTTTCTCTTTCACATTTTTGTATGAAAGTATTTTCATTTAACTATCAAGCTTACTGCAGTTTGAGGCTTAAGCTTCAAAACTCAAAGGTTAATGTCTCATACACCCACGGTTTTGATGCATCGTCTTGCGCCTTTGTCTTTTAAACATTGTTTTGGATCAATCAATGGCTACGGCAGAGTCAGAATTCAGGTTTTCTAGCTTCTAACAGTCTGAATTTAACCAAACTATCATGGCATTGGAAGTGAAATTCTGGGTGGAATTATAATGTCATAGTTTGTCGAATTTCAATAGGCCTTCCACTGAAATTAACATTGTAAGAGTTTCTCGCCCAAAATAATATAGGAATTCTACTTTTTCCATCTTCCAGGCTATTGAAACAAGGGACGCTTTGGCAAAATCAATTTATGCCTGTCTGTTTGAGTGGTTGGTAGAACAAATTAACAAGTCACTTGCGGTTGGAAAGCGGCGTACTGGAAGATCCATCAGCATTCTTGATATCTATGGTTTTGAATCATTTGATGTATGTTATTCAATTACACTCATAGCATTGATGTGTCTGTTTCTTGCTTAATAATTATTAATGCCATATAGTTCACTTTTGCAGAGGAATAGTTTCGAGCAGTTTTGCATAAATTATGCAAATGAGAGATTGCAGCAACACTTCAATCGCCATTTGTTCAAATTGGAGCAGGAGGTCGGTATCCTATTTACTTCTTTTGTACTAATGCAAACAGAAAGCCAGTATAAAATAACAGCTCTCAAAGATCCTGGCGTTGAGTTTCATTTAAACTCACTTGTAAATTACTAGTACAGGATAATTAGTTGTGCAGTTTTTATCTCCATTAATGGTTCTGAGACTGTCTTGCAAAATTTGGCATCTTCCTATTATAAAATAAGAAGTTATCATTTACTGCCTCAGTTAGAACTATCAATTTTATTATTTGTCTCTAAATTAAAACCCCATGTTCTCTTACATAGCCGAAAAGGAGACAGTCTTGTTTCAACACACATACATGTTTCCAAGACTTGTGAATAGTATTGATTGCTTTATTTATTTTTCAGGAGTATCTCCAAGATGGCATTGATTGGGCAAAAGTTGAATTTGATGACAACCAAGATTGTCTTAATCTTTTTGAAAAGGTACCAAAACTACTCAATGCAGCTTCATCCTATTCATTGTCTCTTGATGAGTGGTAAAGAAAAATTTGAATTACACTTTGTTTTGTCGGTGGTCTCAGTAGAAACTATCTCGCTATTATATTAAACCTGATTCTTTGATCTTCTTTGCCCCGTACAAACTTTAGAGACTAGTAATATGCAGAACTGTTTGCATGGCAGACTTGGTTCTGTTCGAGTACTGTATTTTGGGAATAAAAAGAGAGAAAAAAAAAATCTGAACTCCAAGTGATTGCTTTAATTTTATTAATTTAGTGAAGATTGCTTTAATTTCATTAATTTAGTGAAGATATGCATTAACATAGACTGGAATTCATGAATTTGAGATACAAGATTTAAATGTGGGTAGCTGTATCTCAAAGTTTCCCTGCTGTTTTCAAAACCTAGTTTTGCATCACATAAGATGGACACTTGGGGCATGTGAAGCACCAAGATTTATCAGATGTTTTACAACACCAACCAAGCTATTTTCAAAACAAAGTTGGGGTGTAAATGTGAAACTTATGAAACCCTTAGCAATCTCCTTATTTTGATATTCTTATTTAGTTCTGAAATACTCTTTTGCAAATTTAATATATAGATGCACAAACTTGAATTCTCATTTTTAATATATTTGCAGAAGCCTCTTGGATTACTCTCTCTATTAGATGAGGAGTCTACTTTCCCAAATGGAACAGATTTGACATTCGCCAACAAGCTAAAGCAGCATCTAAATTCAAATTCTTGTTTTAGAGGACAAAGAGGCAAAGCCTTTACTGTCTGTCATTATGCAGGGGAGGTATTCAAATTGTCATTTACACACACTATATTGTTTTGTCTTAGACCGTTATAAGTTATAACTCATCCATAGCCACAGGGCACGTCAGTGTGGAAGACACTTCCCATTGATTAATTTTTAAGTGTTCACCCGAGAGCAGAAAGCTTGGGAAATATTAATTTTTGTTGATATATATATTATTTTAGGTTCAGTTGTTCTTGCTACCTGACTGCTTGATAGTTCCATTTGGTTTTCCACGCAGGTTATGTATGATACAACTGGATTTCTGGAGAAGAACAAGGACTTATTACACCTTGATTCTATTCAACTTTTGTCTTCATGCTCGTGCCACCTTCCTCAAATATTTGCGTCGAATATGCTTTCTCAATCTGAGAAGCCGGTAGTTGGACCTTTATATAAATCTGGTGGAGCAGTTTCACAGAAGCTAAGTGTAGCAACAAAATTTAAGGTGCATTTACTATCCACTTTCTACATGTACCCAACTTCGGATATTATGTGCTTATTAGCATTCATAATTCAACTATTTTATCTCTATGTATGTTCAGTTTATTTTAAACAATAAATTTTGATTAGGTAAACAAAAATTCCCTATACCGAACAAGAATTAATAATATTGACCCAAATAATATGCAGAATGACTTATATTGTACTTGAACAATTTTGAATTTTAGAAAATAGAAAGTTGTCTATCAATTTGATTCATCTGCTTGTTCTTCTTTTCTAACTATATTCAGAGTCAACTATTTCAACTGATGAAACGCCTAGAGACCACCACACCACATTTTATACGCTGTATCAAGCCCAACAACATGCAATCTCCTGGATTGTATGAGCAGGGTCTCGTACTGCAGCAGCTGAGATGTTGTGGAGTCCTCGAGGTGGTTCGTATATCGAGGTCTGGCTTTCCTACCAGAATGTCTCACCAGAAGTTCGCCAGGAGGTAAACGAAAACATAGCTACACATATATTGCAGATACGTACTTCAATATTTTGGGTTGTGGTGGTGACGGTTGGTGTTCTGAATCTTAAATTAGGTATGGTTTTCTGCTGTTGGACAACACATCTCAGGATCCACTTAGTGTTTCAGTTGCGATTCTGCATCAGTTCAATATTTTGCCTGAGATGTTTCAAGTTGGCTACACAAAGTTGTTTTTCCGCCCTGGACAGGTAAAATATCGTTTCTTGTTGGCTTGTGTCCTAGAGCTTGCTCTAGAAGAGAACGTTAGTTGGGGTGTGTGGCTTTCCGAGTTTCTTCCAATTTGGCTATCATATAATGTTTAATAAAGGAAATTTCTGCAGATTGGGGTTCTTGAGGATACCAGGAACCGTACCCTCCATGGAATTTTACGAGTGCAAAGCTGCTTAAGAGGGCACCAAGCTCGCCGACAAGTCAAGGCACTTAAGAAAGCAATTACCACTCTTCAGTCATGTATGTTGTTTTGGTTAAAAACTAGTTCTAATACTCTTAACAAGAACTAAACTTCTAGAAGGATTGGGAATAATTTGTCTGAATCTCTTCATTCAGTTGTCCGAGGAGAGAATGCCAGAAAAGAATATGCGCTCTTTGTACGTAGACACAGAGCTGCTGTTCTTATACAGAAGGAGATTAAATCCAGGATTGCAAACCGAAAATTCAAGGACATTCATGATGCTTCAATTGTGATACAGTCTGGTAAATTTTAAAAACTGTGAAACAAGAAAATTTTCTACTCATTTGCATCTCCGAGATATGAGTTAATGCACTGGAGTCCGGACATCAAATGTAGCTGCTTTTGCTGATCTTCCCATTGTACCCTGGCTGGCTTGGGATATATTTTTCCAACATTTTGATAATTACTACTATTTGCTGTGTAGTTTCTCTGATTGTGCCATCTATCTTGCAGTAATTCGAGGCTGGTTTGTGAGAAGATGCTCAGGAGATATAGGATTAATGAAATCTGGGAGTGCTAAGGTACTATCTAACTCCACTATACAATAAATCTCTTTTACACTTGCGCGCTGGCAATTTAGGACACCATATGAGTGTGTTTGGGCTCAGTTTATCTATAATCGTGTCGTGTTTGTGTTGGATATGTGCAACACGCACGACACATTGCACAATTAATACTATTGAATCATAGCGTAGATTAATCACTTTCTCACTCACATCCCTACCCCTTTCGTTCAAACCTATTGCGTTGAAGGTAAGAGAGTGGAAACAGAGAATGAGAGCAGCATCAACTGCAACGCGCCTCATCTCTCATTTGAGGAGGCAAAACCGACATGAGCATGACACGTGTTGTCGTGTTAGTGTTGACCCATGTACCACATATTTGGCCTATGACACGACACATCAACACGAATTGCAGCTCTAGATACACTCCCAATCTTCATTCTGTCAAATCTCCTGAAGCTTAGGAAAAATTGAAAGAATAAATGTTGTAGCGCAACTGATATCATGGATGATTTTGAATTTCCGAAACAGGACAACGAGCCAGAAGAAGTGCTGGTGAAGTCATCAGTGCTTTCTGAACTACAGCGGCGGGTTCTCAAAGCTGAGGCTGCGCTGAGAGAGAAGGAAGAGGAGAACGACATCCTCCATCAACGCCTCCAACAATACGAGTCTCGTTGGTCCGAATACGAACTAAAGATGAAGTCAATGGAAGAAGTGTGGCAAAAACAAATGCGATCACTTCAATCCAGTCTCTCCATTGCCAAGAAGAGCCTTGCCATTGACGACTCAGAGAGAAACTCCGATGCATCAGTGAATGCGAGTGAGGACAGGGACTGGGACACAGGAAGTAACTACAAGAGTGTTGAGAGCAATGGGAATGGGATGATGAGACCAATGAGTGCCGGCTTGAGTGTAATAAGCCGGTTGGCTGAGGAATTTGAGCAGAGGAGTCAAGTTTTTGGCGACGATGCCAAGTTCCTGGTTGAGGTAAAGTCGGGTGTAGTGGAAGCAAGTTTGAACCCTGATCGGGAGCTTCGAAGATTGAAGCAAATGTTCGAGGCGTGGAAGAAGGATTACGTGGGAAGATTGCGTGAAACGAAGTTGATTTTGAACAAACTTGGAAATGAAGAAATTGGCAGTGACAACAAGGTGAAGAAGAAGTGGTGGGGAAGGAAGAACAGTTCGAGGATGAGCTAGGAGCTTACAAGGTAGAGCTGACAATTCAGGTTTCAGGTTGGATATAAGTCGGGTTTACAGGTTTGGGATGGCTTACAATTCGTGTTTCAGATCAAATCTGAGTCGGGTTTTCCCGTTTGTGATGAAAAAACTCTCATCCAACCCCGACCCGAAACGAAAGTTGATTGGGTATATGTTATGCGAATTGAACCTGCAAAAATGTAGGTGGAATTTTGGATGATAGGTTCGGGTTCAAATTGTCAGCTCTATTCGGAGGTATGTTTGTTCGGTTTTGTAAGTTTATACTGTTACTTTGAGGGCGGGAAATTCTTTGAGTAGTGAAATTTGTGGAGAGTTTTCTTGCTACGATTACACTCAATTTGTTAACTACTTGAGAGGACTCTTTATCCAAAGATTAAAATATATGTATATTAATTTAGTATTACGAATTTACACTATTGTCCACGAATACAATGAAATGTCATGTTTGTCCTCAAATAAAGCTAGCAAATATGCTTTCGTGTTGGAAAGACTTACATCCGAACCTGACCCACAAGATTGTGAGTTTCGTATTGCAAGTCGGGTTACCCTATAACTTAGTGCTACTTCGGGTTTCATATATTGGGTATTGAGTATTTTTGTGGATGTAATGCAGACCGGGCAAGCATTTAAACCCGAACAAACCTACTTTCTCTTTTCGACTGCTTTTAAGTCAGACATTTCCAACACAAACTCGAAAAACGCATCTAATTCAAAATCCGAAGAGTCTATTTTATACAACCTGAGTCCTGAACACATAAAAATGTGGGTCAAAATTGTAAGTTCAAATAGGGTGGAATAAATGTTGTTTGGCACAAAAACAAGTGTGTTCAATGGGTGAATAGGAATAGCAATATGATGGATAGGTAGGATCAGATTTGGAGAAGCAGACAGAGAGTGGAGCAAAATTGCGAAAGCAGAAGAGGACGATGAAGAAGATTTCAACTGTAGAAATGGAGACACACAGACAGAGAGTCGCAGGTTGTTAACGTCGTTACCTTAACCGAAACCGAAATCTCTTACAATGTTGTTGTCTGGCGGCGGCGGCGGAGGGTCTCGTATTGCTCACCACTTTCGAGAATGTGACCACCACTGCTTCAGACCTCTAGGGTTTCGAATTCGCCTCTCTTCTCCGCCGTCGCCGCACAACCGGTTCTGTGGCTCCGTCCTCCGCCACCGCCTGCAGCACCGAGGAATGTCCTCTGCCTCCATTCTGCATTCCAAATCCTCCGGCGAAATTCCCGATTGCTTCAGGTAAATCGCCTGTAGCTTAGATTCGCTTGCAATTGTGTGCTCTCTTTTTTTCTCTAGTTGATTCAGATTGTGTTGTAATTGGTCATGAATTCGTGAAATGAAGCAGTAGAGAAGGGAGAGTTTTGATTTTTAAGTGAAGAAAGAGAATGTTGTAGTTTCAATTCACAATGAACCTCAGTTATGTGTATTGTGGTGAATTGTCATGGGAAAGGGTAAATTTGCTCAGCTTCTGTTTCTTTGCTCTATAAACAATACATTGTTTTTTTGTAGTTTTGGCTTACAATTGTCCTCTAAAGACATTATATTCTTTTTGGTAGTAATTGTAGCTGTAGCTTATATTCACTTGCAATTGTTTGTGTTTTTTTCTCTAATTGTTTCGGTTTCTGTTGTAATTGGTTGTGTATTCTTGAAATGATGGAGTAAGGGAGAGAAAGTCTTGATGTTTAATTGAAGAAAGAGGCTTATGTGGTTTCCATCCACAATGAACCTTTGTTTTGTGTTTTGGTTTTGATTTATGGTAATTTTCATGGGAAAGAGCAATTTTTGCTCAGCTTCTGTGATGTAAGTATAATACATTCTTATTTGTAAATTCAGCTTAATTTGGCTACTGACTAGGTATAGTTTTGTGGTTTTTCATCATTTAGACAAGACGTTTGAGATTATTCCTACGCACAATGCAGTTCTTGAGTGATACCGACTATAATAGCATTCATTTTCATAACTGGATTCTTAATTGTTGGTCATGATTTGAGATAAAATCGACCACTTTTGGATGTGGTATGTTTCTGCGTATGTGTGTTGTTGCATGTGTTTCTTATTCTATGTGTTTGGTCAACAATCTGATTGCTCTTTTGTCTTCAAAGCCAACGAGAAGATGACCACAAGCTTTCTTCTGAAGAATTATCCTCAGTGGCAGGTTACTTTTTAATTCTTCTCAATTTTTCTGTTTATTTGCTTTTTATGTGGGTTGTTATATGTTACCATTGAATTTGTTAAAGAAATTAAGATGTTTCATTTTCTGTAAGAACGTTCATCGGCATTCGGTTTGGTTAAATTCTTTCCAATTGTTGGTTTCAATGCTAAATCATACTCCCTCACTCCCTAAATGAGTGTCATGTTTGTCTAGAGTTTTTGTCCCAAAATAAGTCTCCTCTATCCTTTTTAGAAAGTTAGTTATGCATAAATTACCAATAGTATCCCTATAATAAGTTAATTAATATTCCTTGACTTTGATACAACACATGTCCGTTGGGATATAACATATAAGAGGAAATGCACAACTCTACTCCTTAATTTTTTCTCAAAAAGGAAACAAAGACACTTATTTTGGAATGGAGCCTGGAGGGAGTATCTTATTTCACCATGTTAGCTGTCATAAGCATTGCTGAATTCTTAGCAAAGCTATTTTCCCCCACTGTAACTGTTAACCTCTTTTTGTGCTAACTGTGCTAATGAGGTTTCTGAATGTTCAGATCTATTTTTGTACAAGAATCATTAGTTTGATTTCCAGTTTTCTTTTGCAATTAAGTACATATGAATCAGTGTGTATTGGATTGTTGCATTGTCCTGTTAGTTATATTGATATAATGTTTATTTGTGGAGTTCTTAAGTGCTTAGTTGCATTCATATTAACTGATTTGATCTCCATCTGTGAAGTTAAAATAAAGACGACTTCACTATTATGAAGGAAGAATCAACATTTTGAAACTATCTTTGATAGAGAGGGAAAAAAACTTGGTCAAAACGTGTCATTTGGAATTTGGGGAATTGCTTTGGCAATCTCAGAAACAGTCAGCTGTGTATCTTTTACAAATAATCTATATGTGCCTGTGTTTTGTTGACTTTGGCCTTTCTGCTTTGCTTTCACTGTTTTAGAGAACGAACACACGGGCTGTTTAACGGCACACCATTTTTTTGTCATTTTTTTTACAACCCATGCAAATAGTTTCTATCTAATGTTTTGGTCATCAATCATACAGGAGGGATTGTAGCTCTGGGGAAGTTTGATGCTCTTCACATTGGTCATCGTGAACTGGCAATTCAAGCATCTAAGGTCGGAGTTCCATTTCTTCTATCATTTGTAGGGATGGCTGAAGTACTCGGTTGGGAGCCTAGGTACATTGATGCTTTTTCTTACACTACTATCAATTAATATTCAAATGTTTTCGGTTTCGCGCCCTTGCAATATGGGAAACATGCCAAATGCTTGTTTCCTTATACTTGAACTCTGAAAATCTCAGATTTTTTTCTTCTCCTTTTGTGCCTTGTTTCCTCCTGTCCGTTCCGCTGGGTTTTAAGGGTCAGTATTGCCCTAGGTTGTGTCGAGAATCATCCTTATTGGAGTGAAATCCCGAGAACTTAAAGCATTTTTTTTTTGTTTCGAAATTTCACTCATCTTGTGTAATGTGGACACACTCTTGCTTTCACAGATAAGGCTCTTTCTGATATGTAAGTTTCTCTAAACAGGGCTCCGATAGTTGCCAAATGCGACAGGAAGCGGGTTCTTCACTCTTGGGCGCCATATTGTGGTGACGTGGCCCCAAAAGAGTTTGAGATAAACTTTTCAAGTGTTCGACATCTCAGTCCACGTCTATTTGTCGAGAAGCTGTCAAAGGAGCTTGGAGTCTGTGGCGTTGTAGCCGGTAATGTACACAAAACCATGTTTCTTCTTAGGTAGCTTCTGGAATCAATAATTGAAACAGGAATGAGATTCTCATTTCCGTTTCAAATTTTTAAACCAAACGCTACCTTCGTTCTATTGATAAAAATGTAACTCCGTGATATTGACAAGGGTCTATATGTATCCATGGCAGGTGAAAACTACCGGTTTGGATACAAAGCAGCCGGCGATGCATCAGAGCTGGTAAGGCTGTGTTCGGAGTATGGCGTTGGTGCGTACATAATAAAATCAGTAATGGACAAGAACCAAGATTTAAAAGACCTAGGGTCAGGTTCAATAGATAAAAAAGAGCGAGGTCAAGTGTCGTCCACACGTGTCCGCCATGCCCTAGCTGTAGGAGATATGAAATATGTGTCGGAGCTCCTAGGTCGGAACCATAGGCTTATACTGATGGCGAAAGACTTGGAAGGGTTGAGAATGAGAAGCGAGAGTAGTAAACATATAGTGACGGTTCCTAGGTCTTGGCTGCTAAATTTAGCGCCGAAGGAGGGTTTGTACGAGGATTGTAGGGTATTTTGGGGAGAGGAAAAGAATGAAGAAGTGAAAATATCATGTAGAGTAGAGATTGAGAGGAGAGAGATCCATATGGTAGTAGATGAGATGGAAAGTATATGTAATTTTTTTGATAAACCTCAAGAAATGCCACTCTTGGGTATTGAATTTGGTCATTTGGAAGTTGGTGATTGTGTATAGTTTGAGAAAAGTAAACTATACACACACATGAATAATGTGGCTTCATTGATGAATTGTTGTTTACATGTTACCTATTGGAATTGCTAGCAATTGTTGTTGGTGAGTTTGAGAGATTTTTTTTTTATTTTTTATTTTGGGTTGTGACTTGGAGTATGGGAGAAGAAAGGGCAGCAATTTATGAAATGGATTGGCAAATGACTTCTTTTAATGGGCCCCCAACCCATAAAGTAGGGTTTTTTTCTTCTTCTTTTCTAGAAGGAAGTTATGTTATGTGGGTTGACTTTTTTTATTAAAAATAAAAAAATTAACAGAGTACCTAACAAAGATAACTGATCTTTATCAGAATAAATTCTTACCTCTACCAAGTAGGATTTGTGATCTTAGGAGCTATTGTGTTTGGTTTAGAATTTTGACAATTTGGGTTTTGAGCCGATTTTACTCGGAAAATATCACCCAAATTCAACATGCAAAAAGCGCGATTTTTGGGTCGCGGGTTTTATGCAGAATGTGTGAATTATTATAGAGTTTCTCGAACTGGCATATATGTTTTCTTAACTTTTTCAGTTTATTTTATGCCATCCAAAATTTACAGTTTGTACACTATCCAATGAACACTGAAAACTTGACATGATTTTTTTTCAGTTCAGGACCTGTCTAACATCGAGTTGTGTCAAATTTCTCAAATTCGACTCGAAACTCAATTGTTCCTTCTAGATTTGGTGGGGATGGAATATCCTGTGCAGTATAATTCCCATACCCTGTAATGTAATGTAATGAGATAAGATTGAGAACAGAGAATTGGAATATTCTTTGTGAAGAGAGACACACGCACCGACCAAGCATCTTCTCTCCATAACTTGTGGGACAATTTGACATTACCCAACCTTAACCTTTTTCTATGGACAAATAAAGCACAGCCACTTGTGTATACAATGTTGTGGATCTTGTGGTAGCGTAAGCATATTTTATGGCATCAAACATGTCATACAACAAAGTGGGAACCCACTTTTATCACTAAGCCTGAACAAATAGACATCTTAATTAATTGTACCATGCAAAATAACCCGCAACCAGATAAATATTTGAGCTCTTTTTTAACCGTCCGTTTAGGTTAGAGTCTAAATTCGGTCCACCACTCATTTCACTTACAAAATTGAGTCTCGAACTCTGAATCATTATTAATCTGACACGATAATATTCAACTTAAGCCGATAAAATTGATATTTAGTATTGTCTAGTTACATGTTAGAATACCCAAAATTTCAATCATGATTGATTGAGAGACGGACGAAATGGAAACGGGCGGGCGCGAGTATGAGTATTAATTGATGATGTGGTATCCTCTCATGGGCTATAGTTTATTAGCTGAAGGTCTAAGCAATAAACCATGGCTGAGATTATTTTTTCTCTACGTGTTAACTTTCACACCAATAAATATGCGAAAGTCAGTCCATGATTATTGTTTTTCTCTCTTTTTTTTTAATAAAAAATAAATAAGAGGTTTAAGTAGCAAATAAGAAGTGTTATTTGTCAATTTGTGATGAATTGGTTTGATACAATTGGTTGGTTTTGTTTCCATATAAAAGAGGAGACGACAGAGGAACCAATGTTTCTCCTAAAAACGCCCATCCGATTCTCTTTCTGCTCTCGTCTTCTCTTCCATTTTTCAAGGTCAGTCCTTTCTTTTCCTTCTTCTCTCTCTCTCTGTTCCTATCTTCATTGATTCATTCATTGATTCATTCCCTCTGCATTGCAATTTCACCTTCTCTCTGTAACTGGAATTGCATTAGCAGAACAAAAGCTCCATTTTTTCCCATTGATTCGACTTTGGGCATTGCTTGATTGGTTAGGTTAGCTTCTGGAACTCAAACTGAAACAACCTATCTAGGGTTTAGGGTTTCAATTTTAGGACCATGAACCCTCCAAAATCTATTTCCTTTTTCATATTTGTTTATTTGCTCTCTCTCTCTCTCTCTCTTTTTGACCATCTCAATGCTCTTTAGTTCTCTTTGCTGTTGCTCTCAGTATAAATAAACTGATTGCCCATGTCATTCTCTCATTTCAAGCATGCCCCATTTATAAAACTCTAAAAAAAAAAATCTTTTTTTAATTGAGAAATAGGATCTTGCTCTCTATTTTATTTGTTTCTCTATAGAATATGTTACGAGCAAAAGTTGAACCAATGAGTAGACGACATGTCATGAATTAATACTCTTACCCGTTCCAATGAATTTGTGTCATATGTTATTTGCTGTTGTTTTATTAATGTTGTTCACCTCATTGACTGCTAGTTAGATGATCTTCAACTGTGACATTGAAGGCCATGTTTTACTTGTAATTCATCCCTTTTCTT
The DNA here is from genome assembly GCA_036897485.1 of Pelargonium nanum. Taxonomy (NCBI): domain Eukaryota; kingdom Viridiplantae; phylum Streptophyta; class Magnoliopsida; order Geraniales; family Geraniaceae; genus Pelargonium; species Pelargonium nanum. Next base: position 24,458 of record JAYMTF010000012.1, read on the forward strand.
TTGTTTGACTCGTCTATGCTACTCTTTGTTTCCTTGCAGGGACCTCCTTAGGCAGCTTCTTGCTCTGTTGCCCAATACATAGAAACGGTCGGGCTGTCAAATTACTTGACAGCCCGATTTTTTTAAACAAATAGCTAACCAGGTTAGACTCAAACAACATATGTCTCTATTATATATTATATGCTTTAACATGCTCTTCTTTTTACTCTATCTAATTAACAGCGTGTTTTTCACGTGTCTATTGCTTTGTATTGTGGTCCTCTTTCTCATAATTTATTAATCTTGTGCACATTTCATTTTGCAGGTGCTTCTCCTTGTTCCAAGTTTTGGCTTTATGCTTTACTGGGTCCTTATTATATTTCAGTTGGCATGAAAAGTTGTTTTTCTGTATATACAATATGGGTTCCTTGTCCGGAATCCTCCAACGACCTCTAATCACCGCTGCTGCGGTTGCCGTGGCTTCTGTGTCCATAGACATACCCGATAAAATATCACCCATCAAATCATCAGACACTTGCTCAATCCCGGAACACCTAAACCCTTCTTCCGTTGAAGAACCAAAGTCATCTTGGGTTTCTCATATTTTAGTTTCCAGGCTTGCAGAGTTGTCGTTTGTCACGAGGATTCAAGTACCTGTGCCTAACTTTCGTTACCCAGCTCCTACTTTGAGCCACAAATTTATCCCAAACTGGCTTGATTCTTCGGTAGCTTCTCCTGTTCTTAATCTGTATCAATCTGCAGATTTGGTCAGGGCATCAAAGCCGGCTTCATTAACCAATACTGCTGTTACCGCCCCTTCGGAGGTTTCATATAGATGGCATTTGCCAAAGCCAAATGCTATTAATTTCTCTAGGAAGTCGGGTTGTTCATCAGCAAAGTCTAGAACGGTGGTGGTTCTGCTGGGTTGGTTGGGTGCTAAGCAGAAACATTTGAAGAGATATGCAGAGTGGTACACTTCGATGGGGTTTCAAGTCATTACCTTCACATTGCCTATGGCCGAGATTCTCAGTTACCAGGTTGGTGGGAAAGCCGAAAAACATATTGACTTGCTTGTGAACCATATGGCTGATTGGTTAGAAGGAGAGCATGGAAAGAATCTAGTTTTTCACACTTTCAGCAACACCGGATGGTTAACGTAAATACTCTCTCTCTCTCTCTACACCCTTTGTTCTTATTTATCATGTTATTTGTGAGGTCTTTATTAATATTTTGTTGTTGGGTCAATCTTGTTACAGATATGGAGTTATATTGGAGAAGTTTCAGAAGCAGGATCCTTCCTTAACAGGTCGGATTAGGGGTTGCATTGTTGATTCTGCTCCCGTCGCAACTCCTGACCCTCAGGTAAATTATCCTTGCTGATGCATCTGTACTGGCTTTCATTAATGCTTGATTATGCATAAACCGTGAGAAGATATATTGATTATTGACCTCTACTTTGTCATCTTTAATTGGTAAATTCTGTTAGAATCCTGAACTTTTGGCATCAATACATGCAATTGCCTTTGTAAGTCAACCCCGCGCACCTCCACTTCTTAGGACTTTGCCCCCTTCGTTTGTCGAATAAGCTATCTAGGTGGTGTTTGAACTAAATTTTTTGGAATGAGAATCAACAATCCTCATTCCCATTCCAAAGCCATTTTCATGACCAAAAGGTTATAATCTAAACATTGAGCATTCTCATTCCCATTCCTGAACAGAAAAATTCTAATCCATTTAGGTTTGTAGTGTTTTAACTTCATTTCAGACTTTTCAGTGTCTTGGTCCTGCATTATGCATTGTTTATCGCGTGACCTTTATGTTTTCCAAATTCCGATATGTAATCTAATTTGTCAGAAAATTCAATGGCCTGTTGAGTTTTAACTTTGTTTGTTACAATGTTTTTTGCATACCATCATGTTCTTGATGATTATTAGTATCTACTAAACTAGCGATCATATGGGTTGATATGTTCTTTCGGAGTTGAATTAACTTTTCCTTTACTTTCTCTTGTTCTTTAGGTATGGGCCTCAGGTTTTTCTGCAGCATTTTTGAAAAAACATAGCGTGGCAACAAAGGGAGTGATGAATGATGATGAACCAGGCATGAACATATTGGTCCATGACAAAACAGTTTCAGAACCTAAACCTGCTGTAACGGAAACAGCTTTGCTATACGTTCTGGAGAAATTCTTTCACGTGGTTCTGAATCTTCCTACGATCAATAGGTAATGTACACTAAAGATAATGTCAAGATTCTATAATTTGCAAATTTTCACACTATATCAAATAGTTTAGGAAGTAGGAACTGTTGGTAGTAACTCATGTACAGAGCTGACAATTCGTGTTGATGTGTCCGCGTCGTGTTAAAAGATGAAATATGTGTTATGGGGGCCAACACAAACCAGTAGATGTTGCTCACATTCTCTTTTTTCACTCTTGTTACTTAAGTGCAATAGATTTCGATGATAAGTGTAGGTTGTGAGTGATAAAGAGGAGATGAAACGAAAGAAAACTAGAGAGGAGAGATATAGAAGAGAAGAGATTAGTCAGTTAACCTAGGCTATAATAATATAATATAGCAATATAAAATTACTATTTGATCATTAATCATGCAAACGTGTTGTGCGTGTTTCACACGTCAAACATGAACACAACACGATTATTAAAACTATTGGATTTTTTTAACACAAACAGGACACGTTAGTAAATATGATGAGCTGAAACACTTAAATTTTGCCATCTTCATGTGGTGTCATGTGTCGAGTCTCAAATTGTCAGCTCTACTCACATATGTGAGCACTGAATTTACATTCAAGTATCTCGTTATGCATTACAGGAGGCTTTGTGACGTTCTGGATTTATTGTTGTCGCAACAACCTAGATGTCCACAATTGTATATCTATAGTTCTGCGGATAGAGTCATCCCCGCAGGATCTGTCGAATCGTTTATAGAGGAACAGCGGAGGGCGGGACGCGAAGTTAGGGCTTGCAATTTTGTGTCTACACCTCATGTTGATCATTTTAGAAGTGACCCAAAACTATATACATCTCAGCTGACTGAGTTTTTGGAGGACTGTGTGTTTACTTGTAGCAAGAAGTGAAGCCATTCATGAACTGACCATGACTCTAATGATCTTTTTTTTCTTTTATACCTTTTTGTTCTTTAAATTTATGAAGTGTATATAAATCAATTCATTGGAGGAATTTATAGTTATTGACTAATTATTTGTACTTGCACACAGGAATTTGTGCAAAAGAAAAATATTATGTCATTTAATATAGTTGAATTGCTCTTTTGCACTACTTGGTTTTTATTTTATTTTATTTTATATACATATAAGCAATTGTCACCACAAGTACGATGATTGAAGTTACACAAATGTAGGTCGGATTTCTAAGGCGCAAGTCTATTCACCTATTTGTGAGGTTTAATGAACATCCACCAAACTAAACTCACCAAAAACCAATGCACCATAGCAATTTGAACTAAAAAACAGGAGTATCCGAAACTCAGACCTTAAAATTTGCGGGTTCGAATCTTATATGTAGAACTAGAACTTACAATTTAGTTACAAATTCACGAGCATCCGAAATCTAATTCGGTATGGTCTAACCAATTTTCGAGGTCAGATTGGATTTGATCAAACAAATACACGTGTTTACACTAAAATTTAAAATCCGATCCGCTTGACAATGGAAATGGGAAGAGGACAGGACCGTAATTTCATAGTCAGTTGATGGAAGAAAAGCGCCATAGCTTCAGTTCAGAATCACACCTCTGCTCTGCCCCAACCCACCAAATCAAACGGTGCCGTTTCTGTCCCCGCCACTTCTTCAGCTCCGGCGAAGATGTCACCGGGACCAGAATCGATAAACGAGAGGCTGACGGACGATGAGCTCCGGTGGATACTGTGGAAGCTGGAGAGTGAGAAGGAGAAGGAGGTGTTCGGTTTGGTGTGCTAGAGATGGCAAGAAGCTCTCTGCTCGTGCCGGTCCTCACATGCTCCGCAAAATGGCCCATCGCTTCTCCAGCCTCCTCGAATTGGACCTCTCTCAGTCCATTTCTCGTTCCTTCTATCCCGGCGTCACGGACTCCGATCTCTCTGTAAAGAACCATCTCAACTAAAAGCTTAAGCTTAATAGTTGAAGGCCCAATAATAGCTTTATACTCTAACACTCTCCGTCATCGTCCATGGCTTCCCATGCCTCAGACTCCTCACTCTCCAAAACTGTAAAGGTATCATTTTCGTTTCTCTTCAATTCACTCTGTCGAAGCCTCTGTTTAAGCAAATTTTGTTCAGCTTCAATTGGATTGATTCAAAGCTGACATTTGAATGCAAATTATATATGTGTGTGTGTGTGTGTGTGTTGAATTAGGGCACAATGCTTTATCATTTTCACTCTCATTCGATTGCATTAGTCTATTTTGATCCCAAAAATTCATTTTTTTTTTGAAGTCTCTCAGTGTCAATAGTGTTTGAGGTAATTTTGGTTCAGTTTCAATTGGATTCAAAGGTAGCATTTGAATTATTTTGATGTGAATGTGAATTGTAAATGCAAGAAATTTAAATTATTGCACAATGCTTTCCAATTATGTGCATATTTCCTTACCTGTTTTGTTTTCTTTTTTGTCTTGTCGTAATTATTAGGTATTACTGATGCTGGAATGGCGGCAATTGGATCCAGCCTATCTTCTCTACAATCCTTGGATGTATCCTATTGCAGAAAGCTCACGGACAAGGGTTTATCAGCTGTTGCTGGTGGTTGTCATAATTTACGGAGCCTGCATCTTACTGGCTGTAGATTTGTTACCGACGAATTATTGCAATCTCTTTCCATCAACTGTCATAATCTAGAAGAGTTGGGCTTGCAAGGATGCACCAACATCACTGACTCCGGACTCACTGCTCTTGTTAATGGCTGTCGGCGGATTAAGCATTTGGACATCAATAAATGCAGCAACGTTGGAAATGTAGGCATTTCCAGCGTTTCCAAAGCCTGTTCGTCTTCTCTCAAGACGCTCAAGTTGTTGGATTGCTACAACGTTGGGGACGAGTCCATACAATCCCTGGCTAGATTTTGCAAAAATCTCGAGACTCTCATCATTGGTGGTTGCCGCGATATCTCTGACGAGTCCATTAAATCGTTGGCTGCTGCCTGTGGAAACACTCTTAAAAACTTGCGCATGGACTGGTGCTTAAACGTCTCTGACTTATCACTTGGCTCTGTCTTCACTCAGTGCAAAAATCTCGAGGCCCTTGACATTGGGTGCTGTGAAGAGATCACTGATGCCATCTTTGAGGGTTTAGGGAACAGAGAATCCGAGTTGGGTTTGAAGATTTTCAAGGTCAGTAACTGTCCACAGATCACAGTGTTGGGGATAGCGATGCTTTTGGAAAACTGCAACTCTTTGGAATACCTTGATGTGAAGTCTTGCCCACATGTAACCAAGGCAGGTTGTGATGAGGCTGGTTTACGATTTCCTGATGATTGCAAAGTAAATTTCACCGGGAGTTTAAGCGAGCCAGATGTTCTAGTTTGAGACCCGGCATTGCACTCCCTATCAAAGCCCACTGCATTACCAAAACACCAGCTCAGGGCTCCATGAAGCATCGGTATGCTCTACTTGTCCATGTGTCTAGCTTAGCTTAGCTTGTTATATGCATATATATTAAGTACTTCTAGTGCATATGTATAGTTTCTTGTAGATTAGTTTAAATGCTGATTGAACTGCATTTATTTATATTAAATTCAATGTGTTGTTATGTGTCTATTTTCGACCCCCTTGTGTCGAAAGTCATTTTCTATGGCGTTGTTGGAGATAATTAGGATGGGCAACTGCTTTGAATATACTGCATAAAACATTATGCATTACATATATATATATACTCACATGAGAAAAAGAAACTCAGTCAACCTATTAATGGTTGAGATTCGGTCGATCTAATAGGGAGATGTCACGACGTTAATTATTACCACTATCCGCTACAATCGGGTTGTCTTAAGGTTGAACCAAATAACTTGGGCTTGCAAAGAGAAATGAGCTCATGTTCCAATGACTGAAGAGTTGGCAATAAGTTTCAAAATTCAAACAACTCTCTGAATACTGATTGAAGAATTAGAGAACATTTTCTCATTAACCAAATTTTGTACAATATATGTAACCAAGTTGAGCTTTACTTGGTTCACTAAATCTAAAACTCATGAAACAAACCAGAAACCACTTAGACTTGAGAGATTGCCTGCTGAAGATACTTGAAAGCCTTCTGATAGTTAACAAAACCCATAAACCAGAAATCAAAACCATCAACTGTATTTATCTCTATGTACTTCTGTGATGGTCTCTTCACATTCTCACTTTGGTTCACTCTCTCAATCTTTGCCAGTGGAATCAAAACCTTATAATGAACCCGAGAATTTTCCCCGTTCGGAGAAGAGTACTTGATTGATCTCTCACTGCAAAAGGCAACCTTATCAGTTGTGATGAACAGAAGTCCTGCTATAGGACCTTTTGTTGTTGATAAATAGCATTGTGAAGCCTTGAGTAGCTTTTCGCCTTCTTGAACGCTAAAAACCCTCTTGAAAACTTTCTCGACGCCTCCTACTTGGAGGATTCTTGCCCCCAAGCTCAGCTTCCCCTTCACAGTTTCTGTGATCTTTGGTCCCAATCTCACTGCAGTTTCATAAGGAAAAATGAATTAGTCCATTTCTTCATTTACATATAAATCTCGTTGCTTCTAATATAAGACTTAAGTCCTTATGCACACTGATTTTGGCCAAAAAATGCCGAAGAAAAGCTCATTTGAAGAGCTCATAGGTGGCCATAAGCTTACTGAATCGTTTAAATTTTGTTGTTGTCGCGTTCCTTTATGTCATATTATTCCAACAGTGTGTCGTGCATAATTTCTAAAGGTTTGTGTAGCATGTGGCGTCCGTTTTACTGAAACTGAATGCTTTGTTTTAAGCTATACTAACTGTATATTACTTAGATTTTCAAGAGAAACATGGTGATAGATTCAAAACAGTTTAAGAAATGGTCTTTACTGGCCAATTTCGTAATTTTTAGTTTTTGATTCGTACGTCGTAAGGAGAAAACATTAATACTGTATGTATTATGAACTCTTTCATTAAAAACAATCAATAACTGAATTTTAGGGCTATTTTCATGTTTTTGAGTACTTATTTATGTTATTGAATATGTTTTCTCTAACTAATTACAACTGCAATTGCAAGAAAATCTTACCATGTTCGCGAACTCCATTTGCAAACTCGTCAGCTTTTCTTCCAAACTTGTTCATTCTATTCAGCATTGAGTCTACTTTATCTGCCATGTATATCAGATTATGTTGTTAGTCATTGCTGCAGCACTTTCATATTTGTGATCTTTATAATTTGAGAGAAAGATACATGGAGAGATAGAGAAGAAACATACTTTGCTTGGATTTGGGAGAGTCATTGTATTGGCTATCAGGTTCTGGTAACAACCTCTTCAGTGGCCTCCCAAGTGAGGATGCTATTGAGCTAATCTGAAACCCAACATTGTCTTGATTCTGAAATGGGTTTCTCATATTTTCAGAATATAGCTAATTATAACCTCGTGTGCTAGTCTAAGTCAGCCTTATGCAGCCAATGTTTGCTTCGTCAAAAACAGCGGATTAGGCTGGAGATGGGAGGAGAGCTAAAGAAGATATGCTTGCTTAAGCTTGAATAAGGCATTGAGCTCTGCAAATGTATTTAAAGGGACACACAACTCATGGTAGGTGAATCTTTAATTTTGCCTTTACTTACATGACTCATTCATGCCTCATCAACAACAATAAAGGCACATTAGTTTGTGGGTTGCTTTGTGGAAAGGGTCAAGTCTTGTTTTGGAAAATATTTTCAAATCAAGATATTTAGATGGTGCTTGTTCTGCAAGATCTGGTGAAAACAAAGATTTTATGCCTTTGTGATGCCAAAATGTTTGGGAATAAAAATATACATATTAGTTGAGACAGCTTTTCAATCATACATTTGTTATATATTTTTGCTTGCTTAGTTTGTATACACTTGACTTTTTAAGGTTGTGTCATTGAAGCTTTTTGAGCTAATTTTTTTTGCTTTGTGATGCTAGCAAAGTGAGTGTTGGTACTCGACTGAAAAGAATAGAGAACACTTATATTGAGAAACATTTGAGAAAAAAAAGAACGCTCATTCTTCAACTGAGAGATTAATATATATTTCATGTGCAGTTTAAACTTTAACCAACTATTTAAAATTCAAACTAGCTCGACCTCAATTTATTATAATTAATTGACAAAATTACCTCTTGTTGAATTGTAAGAGCCCTAAATCATCAAAAAGTCTATTTCATTATACCAATCCGATTTTTAAAACATTGTTTTTTTGTCATCCATGGATGTTGGAGGACTTTTTGCTCATCCAATTCTCTTAAATGTTAGTGTATCTCCTCAAAAAATTGGTTCCTTCATGCACAAGTATCTATGAAGGAAACAGAGAAAAAAATAAATAGAGAGAGCAACCAACCACTAGAAGTAGAAACATAAAATAAATTAGGTGAAAAGAGGGTTATCCTAAAAGACATGCATGACCTAACAAGAAGAATGCTTAGTCATGCTTATCTGGAATCCAGTCTCACTTTGTATATTGAGGTTGAGGTGGAAGTGACTGGGCAGTGGGCCATTTACAAGGACAACATGTGCACAATCTTCAATCTTCATATATATGTGCTGTGATGACAAAGCCATGCTCCATGTTTGTACAAGAAAATCACATCATTGCCACATCACTGTATTGTCTCTAGCAGTAGCACATGGAAAGATCACAAGCTATATATAATGTGTACAAATAATATTTTTAGACAAATCATGCCTCATGCAGTGTATGTGTACTGTGAAGTGCAAAGCTTACAAATAGCTCTTGGCTACTATGGAAACTTAAAAGTTATATACATCTCTTGCTGCCTATAAGCTGACTACTCAAAGTACTTAGGTAGCGTTTGGATTGAAAATGAGAACGGAAATGAGATTCTCATTCCAACCGCAAATCATATCCAAACACGAATCATGAAAATGTCGTTCCCATTCTGATTCTCTAATCCAAACGCTACCTTAGTTTCTCAGTTTCTCCAAAGGAACAATATGTTCATTTCCACAAGAAAAGCATCAAGTGTTCATATATATACCATTACCTTACAATGCCATCTTCAACAATCTATACATTATCCTGAATCTGCTCACTCAGATCTTACATATGTAGAGACTTTATAGCAGCAACCACTCTTTCCATTTGCATTGAGCGACTACCTTTCACCAGAACAACATCATTGTGCCTCAACCTTTTCGCAATTTTAAACGCAAGGTCATCAGCGTCATTCCCGTGTACAATATCTATGTTTTGACCTAACTGCATACTATCAGCTGCCCTGCGAAACCTCTTCCCGACAAGGCCAATTAAGCCAATATCGGCGTTGCAACATAGGCTCAGAATCGTTTCATGAGACTTCATTTCAGATTGACCAAGTTCTAACATGTCTCCAAGAATGGCAACTCTTTTACCATTGCAGTCTATGCTTCTTAGCAAGTCGATAGCAGCTTTGGTGCTGACGGGATTGGCATTGTATACGTCGTTGATTATTTTCATACCGTTTCTAGCAACTTCAAGTTCTGATCTCATACCCACTGGGTTGAAATTTGACAAGGATTTTCCGACTTGAGGAAGAGAAACACCCAACAGCGTTGCAACTGCTGCTGCTGCACATGCATTCATAGCCAAATGCAATCCCGGACTGGGAATCACAAATTCCACCCTGAAAGTTAACCATCGTGTGTTAAATCCGAAATAAGCATTAGACGTATACTAATGTAGTCAAGAGATGAAATGCCAAGGGACACTCAACAACAATGAACCTTACACCTTGTATAAGGTTCATTGGAAAATTTGATTTAAGTAACATGCAACTATTGGCATAAATTATGAGCTCTATCTTAAAATTACATCCAAATACAAGAAATAAGGTTAAGTCAGAAATATATTGGGTTGAATACCTTATCTCATTTATATTATAAACCTCCATTGTAGCGTTCAGACAGAAAACGCATAAAGCATTTTTTTCTTATCAGAAAATGTGTTTAGCACTTACATATCTTTGTTTCTCTCTAAGACAACCCGAACTCCAAGACCTCCGTTGGTACTTTCTGCAGCAACTAATCGTATATCAGAATCCATGCTTCGACCAAAGAGCACCTACAGAGCCACGAAGAAGTTTGCCATGACAAATATGCATATTCACACTAAATGAACACACACTATGTCCAAAAGAACGATCATCAATTCCTTTTAATAATTAACTACTCCTAACACACACTACCTATTGCTAATACATTGCAGCATACAAACAATGAGTTCAATGTAGAGTGCAGACAACTAAAACTCCTTATTGTTAGCAATACCGAATTGATGAAACAAACTAAGCAAAGAAACCGTATGTGAAATCGAATCAAAAGGTTACTATTTACTAGTCTCTCACCCTCTTAACTCCATGAGGGACAGGAAGGCTCATCACCAGTGGATCATCAGCATTGAGAACACACACATCACCAGGCTTGGCTTCCACCAAAATTTCCCCCTTTGCCATAGCAACCTCCTCTAAGCTCTCAAAGCTCGCAAAATGTGAAAGACCCACATTGAGAATCACCCTTATTGTTGGCCTAGCCATCCTTGCAAGCTCCAAGATCTCTCCTTTTCCACACATCCCCATCTCCACCACCACAACCCCCAACCCAGCATTATTCCTGGGAACACCAATCAAGGTCAAAGCAACACCAATCTGAGTGTTGAGATTCCCAAAACTTTGATAAACCCAGAGACCCAGATTCTGGAGAACCAGAGCAATCATTTCCCTTGTAGTGGTCTTGCCCACAGAACCGGTCACACCCACAAGAGCACCATGAAACTTGTTTCTGGCATAAATGGCCATTTTGGTGAGCGAAGCTAAGGGGTTGGAGTTAGGGTTTAATTGGACAAAACCCTTGTCCCAATTTTCGCAGACTCGGTGGGAGATGACTCCGGAGCATTGTTTGTGGTGGGACAATTGGAGGGTTATGAAATCGTGGGCATCGAAGTTTTGGCCGGAAATGGCGAAGAACCAGTGGTTGGGTTTGATGGTTCTGGTGTCTGTGGAAATGGGTCCGGGACAGCCCCATCGGACGATTGTGCCGTCGACGGCTTCGGCGATCTCGGAGACAGTCCAGAGAGAGTGACATTTGGTAGCTAAGCTTACAAGAAATGTGTTGTTGGGTCTGAATCTGAATCTGAGTGAGAGTGAGAGTGAAGAAGAAGAAGATAAGCTCAAGGTTGAAGAGGTTTTTGCAGAGATGATCATTGTGCTACTTCTTCTCTAGGTGTAGGCCTTTTTTTAATGTTTAGTTCAAGTTAACAAAAAGTGGCTCGATAAGCATATTAATGTTATCGAATCCAAGTGGGGATTGCGGACATTGTGCAATGAAAATACGTTTGCTCTCGAGAAGGGAGTGAAGTTGAAAATGCTTAATAGTCTGATAAACTTATATTTGGGTTACTCATTGGTTGGGTTGTAGGATTTGTCATGCGAAAAGTGTTAGTTTACCAGCCCGATCCATGCTTAATCCATTCCAAACTCAATTCGACCCAAAGAATGATTGGATTCATTTGAGTTTAATTGAACCAACAACAACATGAGTTCGGTATAGACGGCATTAGTAGAATGTAGGTAAAATAGAGATCCATTTTCGAGCTAAAACAAGCCCTAATATGTTTAACGTGTTGGCTAGTGTCGTAACAAACTTATTGATTCTATCATACAAAATGTGTTAAGTCGTCTTCGTGTCAATCATATCATCTCAACATAGGTCCTTTAGTTATCATGATAAATGTGTCGTGTTTGTGAGTTGAGTCATGCACAAGCATTCTTATAATGTGGTTTCATGATAGTCAACAACACATGCAAGTAATAAAAACAAGACCCAAGCAAAACTTTGGCCATATGAGCTAGCTAACCAAATTCAAAACCCAAGAATAATCAGAATCTGATTAAGCAACCACAAATAGCCCATAATATGAAGGTACTTTACAGTTTGTGTTCATCATATTATAATCTACACCTTGCTAGCTAGCTAGCTAAACTCATCAGAAAGATGCTATGCTACTCCCAGTCCCAGTCCCAGAGATGCTTCCACATCTTCTTTGGTTTCTGCCTATTCACATTTCCTCTTCTAACTTTATTCCCAGAATAGACCAATCACAGTCTCAACATTAAACAACTCTTAACCAACAAAATCTTATTCAGCTTGGACCATCACAACCAAGCTTTTACCCCAATAACACCCACAACCTCTACATTACTATCATTGCATTAGAGCTGACAATACGGGGTTCAGGCCGGGTTCAAAAAGCCTAACCCGCAAGGGGTGTGGGTTTACCCGACCCAAACCCCGCAAAAAATGTGGGTTGGATTTCGGGTTCCCGCAGGTTCAGGTCCAAATTGCCAGCTCTAGATTGCATTGCATGTTACCTGTGTCCAGATGTATGTGGCATCGGGTATGTCATGGGGCCCATATTCATTGGTGCACCCGGAACAACTCCTCCGGGAACTGGGGCTCGCATGCCATATGCCATGTGTGGTGGGGCAGGTAGGTTCACTGGCGTGCCAACGGCTGAAACAAGTGGTCCTCCTATTGGTTGCCCAATAGTGGGAGTACCATACATGGTGACGCCTGGAGGACCCACTGAGGGTTGATGTGATGGTTGTTTGGTTGGTTTTCCCGAGGATCCGCCTCCTGCTGTAGATCCATTTGTTTGACCGGTGATTGGTCCTTGTGGTGCCGATATGTCTCCATTTACACTGGTGATATCGTGAATGCTTGATCGCCTCCTATCTTTGTTCATTGAGTTCAAACGAATGAAGTACTTTTGAGCATGGCTTGCGACTTGCGTAGGCGTCCTTGTCACCACAAAGTTACGGGAAATACTTCTCCAGTCTCCTTTCCCGTATTTATCCAACCCGAGAAGGAACAACCTGTTTGTAAAAAAATCAAGACTTAGCATCAATGAAACAATATGCCACACAAAAGCATAGCAAGTTATTAACTACTAGCATGAACCGCATTTCAATCATCAAATTTTGCATTTGAAGTGCATTCAATGCATGATTCGCTTACCCATTTAACATTTGCAACAGCCAGAAGAGCAAATATTGAATCCGTACCTTAATTTTATTAGAGCATAAGTTGGTAGGAAACCGTGCTTCCAGCCATTTCAATCAATGTGTGAGTTTTTTATTCTCATTTGCACCAAAATTATAGCAAAAAGTTTCAACTACTTGTAATTACTCATAACCGTGCGAGACTTCTATGATTTTCATGTTTTTGTATGGAAACCAAACAAGGCCAACTGGCAAAGGACAGTTAAATTGGCCAAAAACAGCATCCCAATGCAGTAAAACAAACCTAAGTTCTCGGTTCCAAAACTCGAGCAGAAAGTAGTTATCCTCACCAGCAACGACCTAGCCCAAACTGCCCGGTATGAAGGATTTTATACCTATGTAAGAAGATATAATTCTTGGAACGAGTACACCTAGACGCCGAGGACTGAGGAGGGTTAAGGAAGGACTATGTAAACCAATACAACAATAGAAATTCAAAATATGGATATGAAATCTTTGTTGCAACTAGAGAGCTACATGTTTTCAATTAATGTGTATACACTCATAAAGAGAGGCTAACAAATCCCTTTCAATGAACCTAATTCTTATCCACGGTGCATGAAAGCAATCTTGCTTGTACATGCTACACTGTTGCATAAAAATCTGTATTCACATCTAATTCCCATGGTACAATATACCAGTTCTAAGGGTTTAGGTAGCGTTTGGATTAAAAAAATATAGTTTGGGAATCAAGAATCGGAACGGAAATGAGATTTTCATTCCAAAGCCATTTAAATTCTCATTCCTGAACAAAAAAAAATATAATCCACACGCTACTTTAATCGTAAGGAACCAAACAAAGGCTTAAAGACTCCAGTATTTCAAATCCTGCCTCGGGCCCCCTAGGGGGTGACGCAATGGTCAAGACACACATCTCCGCGTAGGAAGTCGTGGGTTCAAATCCCATTGCGTCGGGTGGGGTGGAATTTGGGTTAAAAGGGGAGAGCTACCCCCTGTTGTGTAGCTCATTTAAAACAAACAAAAAAAAAATCCTGCCTCGGTTATCTACAGAGTCATGTTCCTAGTTGCTTAACACTGAAGCCGATCAATACAATTATGTCATTTCAGCATATTAATACCTATGTATTCACGGCGCCAAACTGACAATGCTACACTATCCATATTATTTGATACCAACTGTTCAGCTAAAAGCAACAATTCTAATCAAATTTGTCTTCCAAATAGACATTAAAATTCTCTTCATTTACATAATCGGAATATTTCAGAATATGCAATAACCTATGGGCTTATCACAAAAATACAAAACCAATAATTTAAATAAGCATGCAGAAAATTAATGATCACTTCTTCTAGGTATTTAAGAGTAAAATCTAACTCCAAAAATAACGTATAGTAGGCAAACATAGATTCTAAATCGGTGCTATGGATAAGATTCGATTCTATTGAATGCAATGCAGCTAGTCCAAAAAGCATATTAACAAGTATTAGTGTAACAGCCACCACCCAACATGGATCCCAACAGTCACCAATACTATAAGGTAACATTTGGATTACAGAATTTGGAAAGGAAATGGGAATCAAGAGTGAGATTGACTGGAAAATCCTAATCCAATATCATTCTCATTCCAATTCTTGATTCCCGTTCCTAAACAAAAAATCTAATCCAAACGCTCACTAAATTAATAGAGTTGGAAAGCCCAAAATGAAAATAAGGAAATAGAATTTCACCTGTGTTCGTCCTCTGTCCAGGCAATCCCCTTGCGGCGTTCCTGATCCGATCTAGAACCCTTACCTCCATGGTTTGAGTCACTATTAGAATTCCCAAAATGGCTTCCCTTCTTTCCAGTTCCTTCTTCACTGGCATGGCTCATCGAGCCCTCTGAATACGAATTGTAGCTTGGCAAAGGTACAACGCCAGAATCTATCCGGTTAATATCGTCAACCAAGAGCTCATAGTGATGCTTAATATCTTCCAAGGTCTTCCCCGGCACATCAGCTGCAATCTTCTCCCACCGATCTGAAGAATCCTCGGGATGAGTTGCCAGAGCATTCTCAAAAGCTTTGTCTTGCTCTCTGCTCCACGATGAGCTACTGCTTGGTTCATCCACAGTCATTTATCCTAGTCGAATACGCTATCAAGAATATCACCGACAAGGGAAAGGGAGATCTAACAAACTGCTAAAAAATCTAAGCTCGAGACCAACTCAGTAACCATCAAAATTTCTATAGTTGTTCTTGTGAACTGGATCTGAATTGATTCTATAGTAAGTATCGGTATGACTAATGAGTTGGAAGACTGGAATTAGGGTGTGTCAAGCTAAAAATATAAGAAAGAACAGAAGTTGAACTCTTGTGAGTTGAACCAAGGACATCTCCGATAAAAAACGGGAAACCCGGTGGAGTTTGTGAAGAATTCAGTGGTGATTTGCTCCACTGCTCAAAAGTTGGACTCTTGTGAGTTGTTGACCTATTGATGAATGAAAAGGAAGTGAAGTTCAGTAAGACCTTGAGAAATATCTGATAACCATAATATCAGAGTTGCAATAAATGGCATCTTTAAACAATGAAAACAAGAAATTAATGCGAAAGTGAATTAATGGAATGGAAATTACTAATTACGGTTTTATGATAGTGAGATGTGAAAGAGACCATGGAGAAACCGGACAAATAAGAAAAACCCAGAAGCTTATAGTGGATAAAAAGGTTATGCAAATTGCCATTCCAGATCAAACAAAAACCGGTTTACCGAAAGGTCTACATGACAAGAACAGTTTTAACAGCACAGGCCCACAAAAATTTATCATCCTGATATAACCCTCACTCCCATAGACTTCAGTTTTTACGGTATATCTTATAAGCTACTATTTATAGGGTTTTTTTCTCTAATTAAACATACAAAAACAGCCCTACAACTTCCTTCAACAGGAAACAAGCCAAGTCATAAAATAAAAAACAGTTCTTTTAGTCCAATAAATATGATGTTGCTACAAAAAGCAATGTATCTATTTAAGGTGTCAATGATAACGAGGAATTCAAAAACAAGAATCAAACAAAAACAACCACATAATCGATTCAAATTCCAACCTCGTGTTGAAATCTCCACCATCCAAACTAGTTCCACGAACTATGAACAAAATTAATTTCATAGCCCATAGAATTGTCCTTTCACTCTTAACTGTTTTTCCCACTAAGAATTATCAAAACACATCAACACAATAAAGGATAAAGATTACGTATAAAGTCATGTAACTATGACAGTTGAACCGACACTAACTTTGAAAAAAAAAACTTCTCTCTTCCAAATTCTTGTGCAACTGGAAGAAAATATGAGAAATTAAAACCCAACCTGTGACTTTGCTAAACCTCATCGTCCCCGCCTTCATTCTCCAGCCTCAGCCTCTATGAACTCTATACCATAAGTGCAAAAACAACCTCAAAAAAGCAATTCTTCAGAACAACTAATATTGGACAATAAGGTAGAACCAGAAAAAGAAAAGCAAATTAGAACCCTAATGAGGAGAATTTGGGGGAATCTAGATAAACTTAACTCAATAGAAAAAGGGTTTTGAAAAAAGAACCATAAAGAAAGTGAAATTTACAAGGGTAGACATAGAAATTATAGGTGATGGTGATGGGTTATCCTGAGCAGCAGGAGGAGGATGGGCCAATTGGTCCCATCTCAACAACTAGCTACTAGCCACAAACAGGACAGCTGGGATTGAAAAAGGCTCAACCCAAGTTGCTAAGCACTGGAATCTGGCAATACCCATTAATATCTGACAGATAATAATAACAATACACCAAGACACAGACAAAGAAACAAAGAAAGTCACAACCTTTAGCCTTCTCTTTGCAATGGAATCACAAAGAGAAAACAGAAAAAGGAAAATGGGTTTTCAAGATTTCTCAGCATCCAAACACCCAGAAGCTAAATCATTGGCTACATGAGAGCAGATAATAGAGAAAGATGATTCTTTTACACAATCCCATGAAGAGCAAGTAAATGGTCACCTGAATTTAAAGTTCCAATTTTTACTGGACTTGACTGAGACTGTGTGTAAGAGAGAGAGAGTCTGGAGTGTGAGAGAGCTCTGAAACTGCTACCCAAACCAATCCATCCCAAATCCAGAGAAGAAAATGAGAGGGAAATGAAAAATGAAAATATTAGAAGCAAAATTTAGTACATGAACTTGGTGTAATGAATTATGTTTGTAATAAATATTTTCTTTATTTCTGTTTATAGGATAAAGTCTAGATTCATTGCGAAACTGTTGACCAATCATTGGTTACACGTCAACACCAGGCCCCACATGCTAAGCTATTATTGTTCAAAATAAATTAATAAAAAAGTAAATGCTATTATTAAATATAAAAAAAGGAAGAGGCCCATGGTTAGTCTAAAGAGAATGGGCCAGCCCATACCAGGTCCAGGCCCAAGCCCATGTACAAACATTACTATTTGTCGTTTTCTATATGGACAAAAGAAATTGAAATTAGTATTTTGATTGAAATCTTATATTTGTGGGTGCTAAATAAATGAGATGGTTATGGAACTATGAAACCATAATTTATAGACTAATAATGAAAGTCTGTACAATAAATCATGTACAATTATGTGCTAATTTGACAATATTAATGATATAAACGGTAATAATACATAACTTGTTGATGTAACACTTACAATATTATTTATAATTAATTTAATGATGTCAACGAGTCTTTATTCATCTCCTCATCCACCACCAACTTGTTTGACAACATCAGTGTAATCCATCAAATTACTTACGTGAGTTCTATTATCAGCTTCAAAATCCAATTAAAACTTACCTTTTGTGCTACACCAATCGCTACTGGCAACAATTGGTCAAAGTTTATCATTTTTCATGGCAATTAATGAAAATAATGAATAATAACATTTCCCACTACTGGTGGCTATTTGTAACACTCCGTCTAGTTCTTTTATATTTTTGAAACTCATTCAATTTCTTGAATATTATTTCAATTTATGGCTCAACACCAACAAAATAAAGTATAATATAATAATAAGTTCAAATAGATGCATTTGCTAGTGACAACAACAATATCAACCTCTGACATGCTTAACATTTATCGACGTACATGTATCAGTAAAAAAGAGAGATAACATAATGGGACAATGCACATGAAATAGTTTGTAAAAAGAGAGAGAACACAATGGGACAATGCACATGGAATAGTAAGTTTTACAAGGCTACCAATAGTATGCTAAAGAAAGAAGGGTAATATTGAAAAAATAAATTAACAGAAGGAGGTATTCAAAATTAAGAAAAAGTTTGGGGTGCAAAGTTAAATTACAACAAAATGTAGCACAACTCAACTCTGAGTCTCTGACTCCGCAAGTATGTCAAAGACTCAAAGCTGAAGAAGAAGAAGAAGAAGAAGAAGAAGAGTTAGATCTGTGCGTGTCAAAGACCCAAAATCAATCCAATTTCTCTTCCACTTCACACTCCATCTCGTCAAAATCTGGTCTTTCCTTAAACCCTAATCACCATCTTCTCTAGATCTCCTCTCTCCGATCTCCACTTCCTCTTTTTCGTGAACTGTTTTGATATGGGAAAAGCTTCCACGATTGTGTACATTACAGTAGCTCTTTTGGTTCTCTTCCTCATCTCTCATTCCCCCAAAAAACCCTCCGGCCACCGCCATCGCCGCCTCAAGCTCCGCTCCAGCTTCTCCTTCTCCCCCAAACACCACGATCGCGTCGCCTTCGATCCGCTCGTCGCTGACCTCGAGCGCCGCCGCGAGGACAAGGAATGGGAGAAGCAGTACATCAAAGAAACACATCCCGAACTCGTGTCCGGCGACTCGGCGGCGGGAGCTGAGTCGCAGCCCGAGTGGGAGGAGTACATGGATGCTGAGGATTATCTCAATGACGACGAGAGGTTCAATGTTACGAGTCGGTTGCTAATTTTGTTCCCGAAGATCGATGTCAATCCCTCCGATGGTTTCGTGAGTGAGAGTGAGCTGACGGATTGGAATTTGCAGCTTGCTGTGCAAGAGGTGTTGCATAGGACTCAGAGGGAATTGGAGATTCATGATAAGAATCATGATGGGTTTGTTACCTTTGAAGAGTATGAACCTCCCAGTTGGGTTCGAAATTCAGGTTTAACATTCAAACCCATCTCTCTTTTTTTCTTAATCTGTTCGGTACTACTGATTATTTGATTTCCAATACCTTAAAGTTTCGATTTTTATTTGAACTTTGGAGATCATAGCCACATGTAGTAGATGTAGTGTAATGTGTGATTGTGTGTTTATGAGCTTTCATTTACACTACATGCAACACTTCAAGATTTTGCTCTACTAGCATGCCATATTTTGTTTAGAGTAGAGCTGGGAATTCTTGTTGACGTGTCGTGGTCAGGACGAACACGACGTGTTGATTAATCTAAATATATGACACTCTTAATGATCATGTTGGCCTGTCGTATTTGTGTCGGCTTTGCCTCAAATGAGTGAATTCGTGGTGACATGTCGTGTTAGAGGTTAAATATATGCTGTATGGATCAACATAAAGGTGACTCGTTTATAAACCGAGCTTAAAAATTGAACAGAAACATGACACGTTTAATAATCGTGTTGATGTGTTAGCTTTGTCTCAAATGAGAGAATTCGTGTTGACGTGTCATATTTGTGCCGTGGTAGGGGTTGAATATATGTTATATGGGCCAACACAAAGGCTACACATTTATTAATCGTGCTCAAATAGTCAAATATGGAACACAAACATGACATATTTAATAATTGCGTTGGCGTGTCGTGTTCATTTAGGCTTTACCTTTACACCCTCTTACCTTAAGCGCAATAGAATAGATTTGAACGATAAGTGTAGGAATTGTAAATTAGAAAGAGGAGATGGGATGATAGAAAATTAAAGAGAAGAGATAGATAAGAGGCCTAAGTGCTTAGCGTAGGGTACAATTTGATAATCTTAATTGATTATTTTAACATAAATTGTGTAATCGTGTTGTGCATGCTCTATAGGTCGAACACATACACAACAAAATTATGGTTGAGTCCAAGCATGCTTAAATTGTGTCATATCCGTGCTGCGTCACGTGTCTTGTCTCAAATTTTCAGCTCTACTTTTAAGTGATATGTTGTTTTCTCAATGTGTTGCCGTGTCATCTGAATTATTTTCTTTAACGTGTCAGATAATAATTCTTTTGGGTACGACATGGGTTGGTGGAAGGAGGAGCATTTTAATGCCTCAGATTCCGACGGTGATGGTCGCTTGAATATTACCGAGTTCAATGAGTTAGTTTCTTCATTCATGAAGGAAAACTTTTTTGGTAGCTTGCTATAAGTGATCCCAAATTTTTTTGCTAATGTGTTTTTTTTCTTCCTTTTGATCAATGTCTAGCTTTTTGCATCCTGCTGATAGCAAAAACCCAAATCTACTAAAGTGGCTGTGCAAGGAGGAAGTAAGGTGACATGGATTTTTTTTTTTTTTTTTGTGTGTGTGTGTGGGTATTTCACTTATTTTATTATATTCAAATTAGAAACTAGAGTGATAATACCGAATTTTAAGGATCACATGTGCATTCTTTTTGGTTCTAAGAATTAATAGAGCAGTGGGAGGAAGTATAATATTCTAGGATTTGATTATTGCGTTATATTTTATTTTAAAAATAGACAAATGGAATCAAAATCCGTTGTATGCATTCTTTTTGTCTTGCTAATGTTGAGAAGATATGAGGCCAAGATACGAGAATATACACATGGCGTCCCACTAATTGTTAATGGTGAATTTCCAATAGAGAATTGTGGAACTGATAACCTTCCATAACATAATATCGATTGAGGTCATTGTTTAACATAGATTGATTTGGATTTAGAAAACCAATTAACGATCTTGCATTGCATCATTTTATCATTTTTCTTCAGATATGTAGTGAAATTCTGCTGTTGTGCCATCACCGTCTAGCTCATTATTTACTTTGCTCTTTCCATTTCAGGGAAAGAGATACCGATAAAGATGGGAAGGTCAATTTTAAAGAATTCTTCCACGGGCTCTTTGACTTGGTAAGAAACTATGATGATGAAGATCACAATTCCTCATCGTCCGAGGATTCAATGGAGGCCCCTGCTAGACGGTTGTTTACTGAGCTTGATAAAGATGCTGATGGGTAAATATTAATCTTACACATCTTATTCCTTGATTTTTTTGAAGTTAATACCAGTCATAACTTGACTTGGCCATGCTCTTTTTAGATTCTTGTCAGACGTAGAGCTTTTACCTATAATAGGTAAACTTCATCCATCGGAGCGTTACTACGCAAAACAGCAAGCAGAGTACACCATATCACAGGTACCACTTTAGTGAAGGGAATTTTACTCTAAATTCTAAGTTGTGAATTTGATATGCTGAAACTCGTAATGACTAAGAGAGCAACCAAGCAATAGAAGGATGGAATTTCATGCAATTTAGTGATCACACGGAAGATATATGATGAGAGTGAATATTTTGTCAAAACTAACTGACATGGCGGGAAAACTGAACTTAAGGTTCTTTAAGTGTTGTGGAAAATTCTTTACGTTAACTGACATCGTTGAACTTTGTATGTTCATTTTTAATGACAGGCGGATACAAATAAAGATGGACAGCTAACCTTGACAGAGATGATGGATAATCCATATGCATTCTACAACGCTATATTTAATGACGATGATGAAGAGGAGTATGAGTACCACGACGAGTTCCGTTAAATTTTAACTATAGGTACGAACAACCTCTCTGTTTGATATAGTTTGTTCATATTCTATTTGTTTGCCTTGCAAATAATAGGGTGTTTCACTTCCAATTGCAGGTTACGATTATTGATAACAGAGGGTAGGCTTGACAGAAATAGTATGAAAAAACTTTTAATGAGGATAGTTACAATCCGAATGTCACTCGTGGTTAGTTCCTTTGCCTTGTTGCAATTTAGGTAGCGTTTGGTTTATTTTTTGGGAACTGGAACGGGAATAAGCCATTTTCATGACCAAAAAGTTGGGAATTTAGTCCCAATTCATGAGCAAAAGTTCTAATCCATACGCTACCTGATTTCATACAATTTCACTTATACCGGCACTTGTGTTCTCATTTTGTTATTGTTGATCATTGTTACAGATGATGGACCGATCCCATTTGGGAGAGTAATTTAGAATAGGGATTTTAGTGGAAAATCTCCATTTTCTGTCAAACATTTGTTTGAAATACATTATTTTGTAGCTTATAACATTATTTTCTTTTAGTTGATGTATGTAGGGATACAATTGAGAGGAAAGTCAATCATTGATATTATTTATCAATATTCGGGTTTGAATGAAATGAATTTCCCGGAGGATGGGAAATAGGTTAAGATTTCGTCGGCCAAGTCCAAACCGACCCATGGTTGAGTTACAAGCAACTATTGAAGTTGCAGCTAATGTTTGATCCTTTGTTGTTGATTCATGCACTTGCTATGCACATACCATGGAGGAGGCCTAAATTCTTTTCCATTTCTTTTAGCCTAACACTGTGATAGTACTCTTTGACCCTAGGGCATTGTATTGGATTCTTCTCCTGACATCTTGAGAACAATATTCAATATTTCTTTCGTTCTAAAATAACTACCCACTTTTTAAATAAAATTTGTAAAGAAAGCGGGATATTATTTTGGAACGAAGTGAGTATGTGAAAAAAAATTGAATGTAAAAATTCAGGGGGAAGAAGTATTTATAGTTGTTGTTATAGGTATGTGAAGCATGAAGCAACATGCCTTAAAATACATGTATCATGTGCACTTTGTACATGTGTTTTAAACTACATTTCTTACAAATATGAGTTATACATTTGAACACTTTCCATCAAGCTGCAAATTTGGAATCGAAACGAAAACATATGTTACATGTATTTTTTCTCACCTACAAATGAATGCAAGTCCACGGTAAAATGTTATACTCATACACATGTTTTTTCACGGACAAATGTTAGGGTAATGAAATGTCCAATCATAATACACATGTACAAAAGCTCTTAAGAATATATATCATATTTTTGTTCATTTAAACACAATCAATATCACAGAAAAAAGAAAGAAAAACAATTGATCATTAAATTGTTATGTCAATATGAACACCAAAAAGTTGTACAAATTTTCTTTCAAAAAAAAAAAAAAGTTTGTACAAAATTTGTGATATTTTATTATTTTTGTTTTGGTGGGCACAAATTGTGTAGATCTCAACGTCTCGGTTTGTATTGACGGAGGCTTTATATACGTCGACAGAAGAGAGGTCATCGAAACTCTCCAATCTCTCTCGTCTCGTCTGGTTTTTCTTGTTTATCGTCTTGTGTGTTGGTTTGGCAAAACCTAGGTAGGTCTAGCAGAGAGAGATGGATTTGGATCAATGGTTATTGAAGGTGAAAGGAGGCGAGCATCTACTGGAAGACGAGCTTCAGCTTCTCTGCGAATATGTATGCACGCCATTTCTCCTTCTCCTTCTCCTCCTCTAGGTTGATTCGCAGGAAGTGATGCGTTTTGTTGCTAGATTTATGGTTTCTGTACAATTGACATTTCTAGAGCTTTACGATTTTGGAACCCGTAGGATTATTTGATTGAATTTTGCGGATGTTTTTGGATTGATGCTGTAATTTCTTACTAATTTTGATCCTGCTTAACTTAGGCTCAAAGACTTATCTTGAATCTCAATAGTGTGATGTTGAGCAGCCATTGTAGTTCGAGCTTGGGGAGCTCCTCCAATTAAATCTATGAACCAATTCGCAACAGCATTATTGTTCCGAAATATATGATGAAATAGAGGAAAATTGAAGTAGTTGCGCAGTCCGTGATAGAAAACTAAGTTAGCATCTAGATTTTTGTTGTTATTGTTGTTGAATGGGAATGAGAATCAAGAATGGATTGCAAAATTGAGCAAATGAGAGTCTCATTTCCATTCTGATCCTTGAACCTCCTTCATGAACAAAAATTATAATCCAAACCTACCTTATTCTTTTGTCTGAAACTTATATAGGTTTGTTATTTGGGAGGTTTGGGGCACTCTTGTTTTGTGCTTGAGTTGACTTAAGGAGGTGTCACAATCATCTGAATCAGATAAAATGTTATGTTGCTCTAAATTCAAGATCACCTGACATCTTCCCAAACCAAGACAGCAGTTGAGCTGTAGTTTGTTATATAAGATCCATGGATATGCATGTGTGGATCACGTGATGTGATGTGAGTTATTGTAGAACTTCAAAATGTATAGTTGGTTGTTCTTTAAGATGTCGTGCTTTAAATTTATAAAATACTCACTGTGTCCTAAAATGAGTGCTCACTTTCCCATTTTTGTAAGAGACAAGGATAAGTTAGGTAGAATTGAACATTCTCCTTTGTACCTTCATGTGATCTTGTTGTAACAAACTCAAAGAGTTCCAACTAGTTTATCATAAAGGTATTGTTAGTAATGCATGCATAACTAACTAACTAACTAACAAAAAAGGAAGGTGGGAACTCATGCTGGGACAAACCTTTTAGAGAAAGTGAACACTCATTTTGGGACGGAGGCATGATAATAGTTTTTTATGTGTATGCTCCTTTTGTTAATTTTATCGTTCACCAATCCGCTTATATATGTGTATATACCCCTGTAGAACACATTTGTGCAGACACCAGACACAACTCAATAACATTTATCTGACTGGAGTGTTTGGCTGGTTTTGTTTGTGTCCTGCACAATGTTTATCCAGTAAAACATTTATAGTTTTTCTTACATGAATAATGCAGATGATGTTTTATTAGGTGAAGGTAGTATTATACTTAATGCTGTGCATACAAATATCACAGGTAAAAGAGATCCTCATTGAAGAATCCAATGTGCAGCCTGTTAACAGTCCAGTCACTGTCTGTGGTGATATTCATGGTCAGTTCCATGACTTAATGAAACTTTTTCAGACAGGAGGTCATGTACCAGAGACAAATTATATATTTATGGTGCGGTTTTTATCTTTGTATGTTGTAAAATCTGTCCAATTCTATGTCTTTCGTTTAGCCACTTGAAATGTGAAATATCTGTAATGGCCTGGCAGGGGGATTACGTTGATCGAGGTTACAACAGTCTTGAAGTTTTTACTATTCTTTTGCTTCTTAAAGCAAGGTATGCACTCCACCTACACATGCTCACCCATCTATGTGACCTGTGTTCAGGATGCTGTAGATTTAAATATCAAACACACTCGTTCTTTAAGATTAGTTACGTAAAGTCTTGTTATTTATCATCATGTCAGGCTGAAGCCCTAATATAGAAGATTTCTGTTTCACAAAGAATGCATTTGGTTGTCACAAAGGAAAGCCTTTTTTCAGAAATAGTTATAGAGAAGTGCAATTTGGCTTAACACTTTAAAGGCACTTTGTCCTGTTGTCCTCCTTTAAAAAATAGATGAAGCATCCTGAAATAAATAATTGTTCAACCTTCTCTTCTTCCATAGAATGTATTTCAACAGAACAAAAACATGTTATTGTACCCTTGAAAATTTGACTTCTGTTAGTTGATGCCCTTGCTATCAAGATCATGTTCTTTGAAGAAGCTAATAATGCTTTGTTTCTTTTATTGGTGGGTCTACTTTGTAGGTATCCAGCAAATATCACCCTTTTGCGTGGAAATCATGAGAGCAGACAGCTAACTCAGGTATGCATTATGCACCCAAGATTTTGCATTCTAGAGCTACTCAACATACAATCAATTGATGACACATCAAGATATCTGTTAAGTTGAATCTTATGTAACAAAAAGATCTGCCATTTCATGACTCAGTTAAAAATCTATGCAATTTTATTTATTTATTTGAGTTGTTGCTTGTCCAATCAGAAGCCCCACCTGTATTTGATACTGTATATGCCTAGAATGAAGCTATTGGTTGCTATATTCCATCTAATCCTACTAATAGTTTGTCTTAGGTTGAAGTTCAGATTAGCTTCAAGTTTGAATTTTAAATCGTTTCAAGATTCTGTATGCAATATTGCTCCATGGGTACTGTATATTTAGTGTACATATTAATTATTAAATTCATTTGCTTTAGAAAATTAAAGATCTAGTGTATTTTTGCTAGTGACAAAACAAACCAGAACTTATATACTCAGTTGGGGGTACAGTCAGTACCTTATATATGTGGTAGAATGTGGTGGATGATATTTCCTTCATCTTATGTTTCCTAAAACTGTGGTAAACAATTCTTTCCGTTAGCCACTACAATTGTTGATGAAAAAAGTTTCAGAATTTGTTCAAAGGAAACATTTTCTCAATCCCAGTCCTTTGTCTTACAGTTACCGTGTAAAAATTCGAAACTGAAAACTTAACATTCTGCTTCAGTGCCAATGTCTCATGAGCTATGAAGCACCAACACGGCACCCAACCTGTGTGTCCGAGTCCGACACGCGAATCGGACGCGTCGGATCGCGAATTAAAAATTAAAAGAAAAAGAAAAAAATTTCCGATAAGCCACTGTAATTCTACTCAGATGTTTTGCAGGTTTATGGTTTAAAGCATGAGTCATGAGTTTAAAGCATCCTGCAATTGCTGCTATAGTAATTCTACTCAGATGTTTTGCAGGTTTATGGTTTCTATGATGAGTGCCAGAGGAAGTATGGAAATGCCAATGCATGGCGGTACTGTACTGATGTTTTTGATTATCTAACACTCTCAGCCATTATAGATGGAACTGTAGGCCCTGTTCTCTCTAGACATTCATCTGAATTACATCTGTGTTTCTTAAATTATAGTAGTACTAATTTTGTTTTCTTTTTCTGTAGGTGCTGTGTGTTCATGGTGGTCTTTCGCCAGACGTACGGACAGTCGATCAGGTAACTTATTTTCTCCTTACGTTAACTCAGTGTTATGGTATTTGATGATTTCAAGATTTATAGGCGACATGGTTTTTCTTGGAGTGTTAAGTATTTCTCAACTTCTGTTCTGATAGATAAGAGTTATAGAACGGAACTGTGAGATACCACACGAGGGACCATTCTGTGATCTTATGTGGAGTGATCCTGAAGATATTGAAACATGGGCAGTCAGTCCACGTGGAGCAGGTTGGCTTTTTGGCTCCAGGGTCTCTTCTGAGGTAATGCAGTGCAATCTTCTGTATGTATTTCATGAAAAAAAAAAGAATGCATGGAAAATCTTTTCCCATTTCCTATCATTTGTGGCACCAATGGTAGGCTTGCAAAATCCACTGAGAATATTTTCCTGTGTAGTGTCCAGGGAAAAAAAAATCTTTTTTCCAAAGTGGAAGATCTACAAATGAAAAATGTTTTTCCAGGCCATCCAAACACCAAAGAATAAGCTGTTTTTGGAAGACGTTTTGTAGTTATTCTCCATAAAGTAAGAGGTTTCAAAAGTATATAATTATTCTGAAATTTCAACACTCTGCACCCTCTCTGCAGTTCAATCACGTAAACAAGCTTGATCTGGTTTGTCGAGCACACCAACTCGTGCAAGAAGGGCTCAAGTACATGTTTCAAGATAAAGGCCTCGTGACTGTGAGACTCAAAAGCTTGCTTATTCATTATGTTTTTATTTACTTATTTTAGCAACCTCATAGTATATTTTGGTCTTAATCTTACAGGTATGGTCTGCACCAAATTATTGCTATCGTTGTGGGAACGTGGCTTCTATATTGAGTTTCAATGAGAATATGGTGAGATATTGATTGCAACTTCCTTGTATATTGTTTGTATAGGTTTATCACACATGTGGCATTGTCCCGAGTCCTTTTCATGACCAAAAAGTCTTGATCCATACATGAACAATTAGAATCTCATTCCCATTCCTAAACAAAAATTGTAATCCGAACCCTACCAAGTTCAATTACATGACGGCCATTATAAATTGCATATAATTTATGCGGCTGCTTTCTCGACTGATAAAGCTAGAGCTGGCAGCAGATAGGTTGAATATTCTCAAGGAAAAGAAATTATGACAATGTTAGCCGAAGCTGAACCTAGTGTTTACCGTTATCTTTAGTAATGAGATTTTTCTTCTGATTCTGTGTCATTGATGTATCCATATTACCTTGCAGGAAAGAGAAGTTAAGTTTTTCACTGAAACTGAAGAGAACAATCAGATGAGAGGACCTAGGACAGGAGTGCCTTACTTCTTGTAATTCGAGGGAGCTCAGCTAACTATACCTATATGATGCACTACTTGTAAAATTAGTTTGTCATTGTGATTAGTTTTAAGAAATAGCTGTATTAGAGATGCTTTTATGATGATTTCAGGTGGGTAATTATTTATTTAGCCTGGCCGGAAAATTTCCATCTGGTCTTAGGCTGTTTCTGAAGTTTGTCAGTTGCTTTTTACACTATATTGTTTATCAGTTACATTTCTTTTATGTTGTTGTTTCTTATGGTTTCTCCTGTAAGCTGTAGAGAACCTGGTTCAATATAATTATGGGCCTTGGAGAATATGATGATGAGGGTCAAGAAAGCCATGGCTGATTTAAGAGCTGTTGGATGCTGACAAATATACTATTGGACAGTACTTACAGGTATGTATATATGCACAACTATTTGAGTATTGTAAGGTGACCAATTAGAGCTGGTAATTTTTGTATGCATGTCGTGTTCGTGTCATATATTGAAGGTTGATCGTGTACTATATGAGCCAACATGGACATAACACGTTTAGTAACCGTGTTTAAATACTAAGCATGGGCACGACTTGTTTATGAACGCACAACACGACACTTTTAACATGTTTAATTAAATGGATCGGATTAACAGAACACAATCTTGTACGTTTTGCGGCTTTGCGCAATGATTAATTATCACAAATTTAACATAACTATGTTGTTTAGTTAGGGTATATCTTGGGGGGTTAATTTATAGTTATAACACCTAAATGGGTGTTGGGGATCGGAGCTCAATGTAAATGCGACACACTTGTACTAAATGTGTTGAGACTCTAATAAGAACATGATATGGTTACCAAATTAGTGAACACGATTGCTTACTCTGTGGCCAAAGGTTGTACTTTAGTCAAATCTGCTTAATATGCCTAACTAGTTTTTGTCATATTTAAAACTGCTTTGACCTGCACTAACAAACTTACAATTTCGATGATTTTGTCAATGGAACAAAAATTCATGGGTTCAATCAAAACCTTATTGAATTTGATTATAAAATCCACGACGTGCTCAAGGAAAGTGATTTTGGCTTTATAAACCAGATTTAATTATATGTATATATAATGGCAAATTCAATTTTTGTGTGCTCATCTCCATCGGAGTGATTCTTTTGATTAGATACTCTCTCTACTTGAGTTGACAATTTGGATTTTATGAATCAAATTTGGATCGTATTCTTTTGAGTTTGGATTATTAAATGTTATTTTAAAATTTGATTTGAGACAAGTTCATTATATTATATTTTTGTTGTAACAAGCTCTAGGCATTTAATCCAATTCATTGATAGTTCAAGCGTAACTAAATTTATAAAAAATGAACAATTATTTTGAGACAAATTATACTAGAATGTGTACCCTTATTTTAAGGTAGAAATAGTACATAATATTTTCGAAACTTGTTGAATACAGTAATTTTCAAGATGCTTGGAACAAAATTTGGCCAAATTTCAAACCAAATGTGTATGTTAACTTGTTAAGGATATTGTATAACAGCAAGTGATGCGCCTAATAGATTACAAATGTAGTAGCTCTTCAAATAGCACAAGAGATATTTTGACCTTTTATTAATGGCAATAAATAAAAGAAAAATAAAGAAAAAAACAATGGGCCATTTTGTGAAAAGAGTCCAAAACCACCACACACGCCACCAAACCACCAAACAAACACCACGTGCTCTCTCTCACCCTTTGAGTTTGGTCGTCTTCTGCTTGATTTAATTTAATTATAATTTTGTACTGTTAAATTGAAGTCACAACCAGAGTACTAATATATATTTATATAATAATATATAATCAACAGTAATCGTTGCAACAAGCACGCACATTATATCTACTACATCCTCTCTCTCTCTCTCTCTCTCTCTGGTTTGAGTTGAGACTTGAGATTCAGACAACTACAAAAACAAGGGTTGCGGAGAAACAGTCAGTACGGGTCGTCACTTCTTCTTCGTCTTCTCTTCTTAGCTGCTGCTCTGCTCTGCTCTGCTTGCTTCTTCTCAGTTCGATTTCACTTCCCAGCGAGTATGCTTTTCTTCTTCGATTTCACCTCACAATTACTCATCTTTATATTTATTTACTCTCGGATCTTCCATTTTCTTGTTGTGATTGGAGATCTGATCTAATCTCATCTCAACTTCGGCTCGCCTCTTGTGCTCAATCCCTAATACTGCTACTTTTTAGTTTTTACTGCTCACTAGATGCAATTTCTTTTCTTTTTTATTTGATTATCCGGTTTCATCTCTATATGAGCAAACAATTGTTTATTTCTGCACTACTTGTCGCTTAATATTTGTCTATTGTTGCTGCCTGTCCAATAGCTGTTCATTTCTGAATAAAGTTGGAATTTTTATTTAGGGTTGATACTTGTACTTTTCGATCTCATGATCTACTGTACCATTGCCTACCTTATGATAAAACTTAACTTTCATTTAGTTCGTATTTTGGTCATGCACTCAATTGATGGAGTTCTGGGCATGCACAGATTTTGAAAAGGAATGGGAGTTAACAAAATTTATTTTTGGGCATGGGTGATGACTGATGAGATTGAATGACATAATGAACAATTGTGATATAAAAGAATAGTTAAGAGGATCATTTATGACGTTAACCCTTTTATTTGCTTATTTTATAAACACCTGCTTTATGTGATATCTGTGTAAATTTTTTATTCTGGTTTTGTGGGTGTGTACATTTGAGTTAAGTATCTTACCAACATCTTTGTGCTGTGTGAAGAATGGCCAACATAGACATTGAGGGGATCATGAAGGATCTCCCACATGATGGTCGCATCCCCAAGACCAAGATCGTGTGCACTCTTGGTCCTGCTTCTCGCTCTGTCTCCATGATTGAGAAGCTTCTCAAGGCTGGCATGAATGTTGCTCGTTTCAACTTCTCCCATGGTACCCATGAGTATCATCAGGAGACCCTCGACAACCTCAAGATTGCCATGCAGAACACTCAGACTCTCTGCGCTGTTATGCTCGACACCAAGGTAATTTAATATAAACAAACACTCTCCCTTACATGCACGTGTTCCATTGTTTCTATGTTTTGTTCGTCAGTGCGGAAATTGATAATCTAGCTGACTTGCGCCTCTCTTCAAGAGCAAATAAGATGGTATATGCATCTTTGGTATGGCGTGGATTGCAATTGAAATCATTTATCAAAGGTAAAAGCCCCAATTTGGTACCCGAACTTTTTTTAAACCAAAAATAGTCCTTGAACTTTCGTGTTTTGCCCCAATTTGGTCCATGAACTTTTTTTTGACCCTGAACTTTCACATATTGACCCAAAATGGTCCTTTCCCTTAGAGCTATTTTGGGTAAAAAAAAGTTCAGGGACCAAATTGGTCAAAACACCAAATTTCAGGGACTATTTTTGGTTAAAAAAAATTCAAGGACCAAATTGGGACAAAACACCAAAGTTCGGGGACCAAATTGGGTCTTTTACCTTTATCAAAGTGTCTGACAACAAATAACTATGGCTGTGAAGGAATATATTAAACCATGAACCCTCTTTTATAATATAGTTTGATTGAGTGAGGAGCGACTATGAGCGTGAGTTTAGGTGCTTTTTGATAGCTCTTAGACTAGGAACTTCTTTTGTTTGAGAGCTCTAGGATAATGAGTATTGGGTCCTTATCTGCTTTTCACTCAATTCGTTGTAGGGACCTGAGATTCGAACAGGTTTCCTCAAGGATGCGAAACCTATTCAACTCAAGGAAGGTCAGGAAATCACTGTTACTACTGATTATGACATCAAGGGTACTGAAGAGATGATCTCCATGAGCTACAAAAAGCTTGCTGTTGACTTGAAGCCTGGAAATACCATATTATGTGCTGATGGAACTATCACCCTCTCAGTTTTGTCTTGTGATACAAGCGCTGGAACAGTTAGATGCCGTTGTGAGAACACTGCAATGCTAGGTGAGAGGAAAAATGTCAATCTTCCTGGTGTTGTGGTTGATCTTCCTACATTGACAGAGAAGGATAAGGAAGACATCCTGCAATGGGGTGTTCCAAACAAGATTGATATGATTGCTCTTTCATTTGTGCGGAAGGGGTCGGATCTTGTTAATGTCCGTAAGGTTCTTGGCTCCCATGCTAAGAATATTCAGCTTATGTCAAAGGTATGTACCTCTTCTATTTCTAGAATTCTAGGCTTTTCAGGATGTAAAGTAACAAGTTTATGCATGCATGGTTTTTGTATCATCTAAGTAACAGATTCTGTGCGCTGTTATGCAATATTCTAGGTAGATTTTGTCGATGTCTAAGGTTCTTGGTCCACAGGCTAAACATATACAATAAGTTTTTGAATCTGTATTTACTATTTATGGATGCGTATGCACGATCTGTGTAGTTTTGCAGCCTCCAAGTATGTTTAGCTATGTAACTGACTTGTTGATTTGACTTTGGCATCATGTTTAGTGGTACGCACATCAATCATATAAATGATAATGTTTAAGACCATTTGAGGAATATCAATCATGCAAGCAACAATTTGGCATCTCCTTTTAGATACCTAAGCACATATAAAATCGGTTCTTTTGCTTAGTGGATAATAATATTTAACTAGTTACATTTCAACCTTGTTCCAAGAAAAATCTGCATCAGCCTTATACTTGCATGCCTTGTACTTTGTGGGGAGAAATCACTTTTGCTATTCATCTTAAGCTATTGGAATTCTCATGTGCTTTTATTACTAGATGTATTTTTGGTATTTGTGGTCATTTAATGATTCTCTCTGTTGCTATGATTTCTCAAGGTTGAAAACCAGGAGGGAGTCATAAACTTTGATGAGATCTTACGTGAAACTGATTCATTTATGGTTGCTCGTGGTGATCTCGGGATGGAGATTCCAGTTGAGAAGATTTTCTTGGCACAGAAAATGATGATATACAAGTGTAACCTAGCAGGCAAACCTGTGGTGACTGCCACCCAGATGCTTGAGTCCATGATCAAGTCTCCGAGGCCAACACGTGCTGAAGCAACTGATGTAGCCAACGCTGTCCTTGATGGCACTGACTGTGTCATGCTTAGTGGTGAGAGTGCAGCTGGAGCATACCCCGAGCTTGCTGTGAAGATCATGGCTCGAATCTGTATCGAAGCAGAATCTTCCCTCGACTACGGTGTTATCTTCAAGGAGATGATTAGGTCAACTCCACTTCCCATGAGCCCATTAGAGAGTCTTGCGTCCTCAGCTGTCCGAACAGCTAACAAGGCTAGAGCAAAACTCATTGTCGTGCTGACTCGTGGAGGCACTACAGCAAAATTGGTTGCCAAGTACCGGCCAGCCGTTCCAATCCTCTCTGTGGTCGTCCCAGTTTTGACAACAGACTCGTTTGACTGGACCTGCAGCGACGAGACACCAGCGAGGCACAGTCTGATATACAGGGGTCTGATTCCTCTTCTGGCCGAAGGATCTGCCAAGGCAACAGATGCAGAATCCACAGAGGTGATTCTGGAGGCGGCGCTGAAGTCTGCAACGGAGAGAGGACTGTGCAAACCCGGAGATGCTGTTGTGGCACTTCATCGCATTGGAGCAGCTTCGGTTATTAAGATCTGCATAGTGAAATGATATGGGAATGGGAAAAACCCTGATTGCCGTTGAGTTGGACAAGATGCGTTTTCATTTTTCGAACTTATGTTTTGTGCTTGTTGATACTATGTTGCATCCATCTGGAGTAATGGTGGAGGATTAAGGTAGTTTATGTTTAATGTTTAGGTATGTGACAGGATATATGTGAGTGCATGGGATTTTCATCATCATGTGTTGAATGATGCATTTTCATGTATGGCCTGATACAGAAATAATGAACTTTGCATTATTTATGTGGAACTATATGTTTGGTTATGGCCAGTGATTTGGATTTTACAAAATTTGTATAGTTGAGGAATCAATTTAGAATGAAATGAAATATTTTGGAACCAAAATATAATATTTTCCTGTGAAATATAGTCTGATTCTTAAACCAAAGCACATGCTGTGGTCAGCGAATATAGTAGAATATGCCAAGAACAACCGAAGGGACCAAGAAGCACTGTGAGTGGAGCTGTGGAGGTAGCTTAGCTTAGCTTAGCTAGCATCCAAGATAGATGGATGGATGGATCTGCTTCAAACTTTCAAATCAATGGACCTCTCATTGTCAACTTCACAACATTTCTATTTCTATTTCTTGAGAAAATCCAATGGCATCTTTTAATTTGTGGTTCTAACTTCTGAGACTAATTTATTTGTTGAAGTGTTAATTACGGATTTGTATTTGTTGCAGCACAAGACAAGGGTTATAGAGATTTGAGTTTTGTAATTTATTATTACTAGTTTATTATTTTTATATACGTTTTAAGAAATTATAACTTGGTTCATGTGTCTAGTTTTATGTGTTTTTTTAACACATGATCTACCATTTATTTGATCGGATCAACAAATGAATTTTTAACATCAATATTATTCCGTTTTGATAATATAAAAATATTAAATACAAGTCTCAATGGTATTTAAGTGATGCATGAGTTAGTAAAGGAGGAAGAGGAGGACTCATTTTCAACCTAGTAAAGTGTGGTGGTGTTTGGGCTAGTGATGAAGAGTCTAGAGTGTAGACTAGTCTCCATATAGGACAAAAGTGATATTATTAGTATATATTACAAGAGAAGAAAGATTGTCCAACTCCAAACAACAATCCATCAAGTGAAGCAGTGAGTATCTTCAATTTCATGGGATGGATCTGTCACCAAAACTCCTTTATTATTCCTGCATTACTCTTCTATTTCACTCTTACTTACTTTTTCATGATATTTTTACTTGTCAGTCTCAGTTCTTGGGGCAGTGAAGATGATGATGAAGATGATGTTTGCTGCAATTGTAATGTTGGTGTTCAAAATATGGTGTTTTTCTTCATCAGTAACAGCAACAATGGCTTCACAAGAGCCACTGATCAGAAGAGATCTTCTGGCTAATGGTCTTGCCATGACTCCTCCCATGGGGTATTCAACCCTAAACCCTCTCCCTCTCTCTCTCTCTCTCTCTCTCTCTCTCTCTCTTGCTAATTGTTGTTCCTTTTAATTTGCTTTTTATTGCATATGATGCATATATATACTTGCAATATCTATGAACTTACTGCTTCTATTTCTATTGGCTTTACTCATATGATTTTTGGATAAATTGCAAAAAACACTCTTACGTTTTGTTTCATGTGTAGGTGGAATAGTTGGAATCATTTCAACTGCAAAATTGATGAGAAAGTCATCAAACAAACTGGTAATTTTGTTTCCTTTGTTTTCACTAGCAAACAATAGCTTCAGTTCTTTACTTAATTACTACTACAAAAACAACCATAAAGTAGGGCTAAAGCTTGACCTTGCTGTATTTGTACTGTATAATTTAGAAAACTATTTACAGTTTTGATCCAACTTGTTTGACAGCTGATGCTCTAGTTGCTACCGGTCTTTCTAAACTCGGTTATAAGTATGTTAACATAGGTACGTACCTCCCAACTCATTCTTGATTCTCTTTCTTAATTTCCCTAGTAATTTGTAACAACACTGCTCCAAAATGGCTAACTGAAATATTATTCCATCTTAGATGATTGTTGGGCCGAATTTGCTCGTGATAGCAAGGTACTATTTGTTGTTGTTGTGTTCTTTTTACCATCCGGTCACTCTATTGGATTAGAATTTTTGTTTAGGAATGAGAATCGAGAATGGAAATGGGAATGGGATACTCATTTTTTGTTCTTTTGTCATGAAAATGGCTTCGCAATGGGAATTCCATTGCCATTTCCAAAATATTAATCCAAACGCTACCTTAGTTATTTCCTTCACTGAACATATGTGGAGGCTTCTAATTGCAGGGCAATCTAGTTCCTAAAAAGGCGTCATTTCCATCCGGCATCAAAGCTCTTGCTGACTATGTTCATAGCAAAGGTCTTAAACTAGGAATCTACTCAGATGCCGGGTAAGTTACACGATTGCCACATCTTAAAGCATTTAAATTTGGACTCGTAGGAACTAAGTTTGTGAATTTTATACACTTTGTACGCATATCGTGCAGGTTTTTTACTTGTAGTAGGACCATGCCCGGTTCCCTTGGTCACGAAGAACAAGATGCCAAAACCTTTGCCTCATGGGTAATGAATTCAGCTGTTTTATTTTTATCAGTTAAAATGCAATTTTTAAAATGTTTGGAAGTATAGTTTGTAGTTGATGATATATAAAGACAATGAAGTCTTCTTCTTGACTATTACTTTTGAACTAACATCCCGTCTTTTCAGGGAGTAGATTATTTGAAGTACGATAACTGTTTTAACGATGACACAAGGCCAACTGATAGGTAATGTATAGTTTAATGTAAACATGATTACAAATACATAACCCGAGATATGCATACATTTGCA
This sequence comes from Pelargonium nanum, assembly GCA_036897485.1. Classification (NCBI taxonomy): domain Eukaryota; kingdom Viridiplantae; phylum Streptophyta; class Magnoliopsida; order Geraniales; family Geraniaceae; genus Pelargonium; species Pelargonium nanum. The sequence goes on from JAYMTF010000012.1 coordinate 61,208, forward strand.
CTTACAAGTTTAACTTCAATGTGTGTAGATACCCTGTAATGACTCGAGCACTGATGAAGACGGGACGCCCTATCTTTTTCTCACTGTGTGAATGGTACATTTTCTGGCAATTTTAGTTTTCTGTGTGGAAGTCCTCTCAATAGTTCTCCCGAGTTTGAAAGTTTTTTCCGTGTGTCTCAGGGGAGATATGCACCCGGCTCTTTGGGGAGCTAAGGTAGGAAATAGCTGGAGAACTACAAATGACATTGCCGATAATTGGGATAGGTATGATTTACTGCTTCTTTTAGCGTTTGGATTAGAATTTTTCTTCAGCAATGAGAATCAAGAATCAAAACGGGCTTGAGATTTCACTATTCATCTCTGGATTATGATGTTTTGGTCATGGGAATGGCACCTTATTGCCACATTGGCCATCCAAATTTATCTTCGAGTACTTAATATCTTTTTTCTTGATTGAATCTCTTGCAGTATGGTCTCTAGAGCTGACATGAATGAAATATATGCTGACCTTGCAAGGCCGGGTGGTTGGAACGGTACGATCATTTTGACATCAATATATCATCCATGCCGAAAGGAAACATGTGTATGTTTTCAGAAATTGCTTACGTTTGTTATTGATTTATGGTTCGCCTTTTGTATGTGAACAGATCCCGATATGCTTGAAGTGGGAAATGGAGGAATGACCCAAAACGAATATATAGTTCACTTCAGCATATGGGCCATTTCCAAGGTATAAAAGATTAGCTACAACATATATGGCATTCAGTGTTCTTTATGTTTTGCATCGTTCTCTTCGTACTCTTTTCACAACTGATACGACGATAACTTGCTCATCATAGCATTTCAATTATTATCTTTTGTTCCAAATGGTACCTTAATCCGTTAATTTTCTTGCATGTGAATGCTACTACTATAGGCTCCTCTTCTCCTTGGATGCGATTTGAGGAATGTGACAAAAGAAACTATGGAGATCATTGCCAACGAGGAAGTGATTGCAGTTAACCAAGGTAATCACTAAATCTTTCGGTTTTCTTTGAGTTTGGTAATCATGGCTTCGATTGTTATGTGAATATTGGCCATTTGTTTCCATTTTAGACCCACTTGGAGTTCAAGCTAAAAAGGCTAGGAGTGAAGGCGATCTTGAGGTAATTTATTCGCCTTTTAGGCATTGGCGAGACAGTTAATTTTGCATGTTCTTGAATGTGATTTGTTGTTTTGTTCTAACAGATTTGGGCAGGGCCTCTTTCGGGGTATAGAGTGGCCTTACTTCTAGTCAACCGAGGTCCTAGGAGCTCACCGATAACAGCTCAATGGGATGATATTGGAGTTCCTGTCAAGAGTATTGTCCAAGCAAGAGACATTTGGGAGGTAAGTAGATCATGATTGCGTTTTTTCTAATTTTGACTTAACTAGAGCTGGCAATTCGTTTAAATGTGTCTTGTTAGAGGTCAAACTAAGGCCAAACTGACACGATTGTTAATCGTGTTAAAGTATTGAGAGCTAACACGACACGTTTAATAATCGTGTTGACCTGTTGCGTTTGTGTCTGCTTTATCAAAACAAAAGATGAGGTGAGTTGCAATTGATGTTGCTCTTATTCTTTGTTAGAGAGTCGATTTTACCTGAAAAAGAGATGAAGTAATATTACTTGTAAATTGTGTCGGGTCACGTGTCGTGTCGTGTCTCAAATTGCCAGCTCTAGACTGAGCACATTGGTTGCTAGTGAAATGTTGTTCATGTAGATTGATATTTAATTGTTATGATGATTTAATTTCCTGCAGCACAAGACCTTGAAGACACCATACAAGTCAAACTTGACAGCTACTGTAAATTCTCACTCATGCAAGATGTACATATTGAAGCCTATTTCTTGAGGTTCAGAGCTGGTTGCTTGTTTGTGAGTGTGTTGAATTGTCATGAATAACATAGATACTGTCAAGTTTGGACAGAGATGTAATTTCATATTGATAAAGGAGATGAATAAAATAAGTTCAATTAGTTTCTCTTTATGGGCTTCAAAATTTGTACATAACTATAATTATTTCTAGCAATGCGGGTTGCAGGTCTAAACGGGTCAAGGAAAAAGAAATGCACGTATCTTCATCAGTCTTAAAGTGTCTTGCTATTTGAAAAAAAGCTAACGATCAATAAAAAGTAACAAAATATGAATGCATGAGTCACAACTTTATGTATCATCGTGTTTATAACTAAGTGAAGGTGATGATAGAGGCAACAAGACAGACACATCTAACCTATGGAAGGTGAAGTTTGAGCCTTTGCTCGTTAATAGATCATGTCGACGTGTTGTGCTAATATGTGAATAACAGTGTTTAAAGATCGAATACTAATACGACCAGTTTAGTAATTGTATTCATATCGGATGGTTGCAATTGATATTGTTCTTTCTCTTACTTTAGACGCAACAGATTTGAACGATTTTTCTCTCAATTAGAGTTTTGATATGTTACACTCAACATTATGCCAGAAATCTTTGCCTTTTTCCACTCCTTCAGTCATGTTAGCTAGCTTCCTTTCCGTTTTTTACCCTCTCATTTATGTATAAGTTATATGTTATTGCAAAACTTTAATTTTGCTAGTCAATTACAGTTATGATTTCCTAAAATTGTACTAACTACATGGTATTGGAGGGAGTAAAATATTTGAAACTTTAAAAATATAAGTGGTATTTATGTGGAAGAGTAAAAAAAGGTAATGGCTTTTCTTTTTCTATATTCATGTTTCTTTCGTTTCTATATGACTATATTCATGTTAATTTTCTCACACCAGTTTTCCTTCATTTTAATTAGTGCAAACATAAATCGAATCTTAATCTACCGCAAGCAACACTACATCTTGTTCATTTAAACCGTTGCCTCTTGCTCGGCTGCGAGCTACCAACAACAACCTTTCTCTCGCAAAAGCACTGTTCAGTTTCTGCTCGCCATTTTTGGTATATTTTTTCACTGTCGATTCTTATTCTTTGGCTAGACAATGTTATTTCATATGCTAAACCGCTCACTTGTTATTTTGGCTTGTTTGTATGGTGATTGAAGGATCCATGTTTATCATGTTACATATTTTTGTATATTAAAGCTCTTAAAAATTGAGAATTGTCCAAATTAAGAAGAATTCCGCAAACATTGTGCTGGTAATTTTTTTTTTCATTTATCCATATTTGTATTGTATAATATCATTTATATGATTATATTTGGAGATTTTTCTTTTAAAAGTTGGGAATTAATATATTTATCCAACTGGTTGACCGAAATCCTGTCCAAATCTAAACCAAAAGATGAGGGATCTTATGATCCTTTTATCTGGAGTACGGACCTAGCTTGGGAAATCTGGAAAGAGCGAAATAACTTTATATTCAACAGGTCTGGATTTTCTCTTCATAAAGTTATCTATGAGGCCTCTGCTCTAGTCAAACTCCTTGAACAGTCCCGATCTTACAAGAGCTCTACGCTTTATAATAAGAATCACACAGAAGAGTCACATCCGAAATCCTTGTCCGAAATTCCAATGTTAGCCAAGTACCTTTGTCTCTGTGATGGATCCTTTTCCCATGATAAATCTGGCATTGGCTGGGAAATGCAGGACAGACAGGGCCGTATTCTAGCCCGACAAAGCTCCCCAATCCAAGCTAATGATGCTCTTAAAGTAGAAGTAGAAGCAGTCCTTGCAGCCTACAACTTTATTATTCAGCATAATATAAAGAATGTATGTATATTAACTGATTCTCTGATACTTTATAGGATCATTCGGGAGAATGATCGTTCATCTCTCACTGACAGCAGAGCAGACCTGGGAGCAGCTTTTGGGGACATTAAATACGTCATTTTTGATAGTCACCATAATGGTGCCCTTTTGTATGTAAATAGAAGTTTAACTACTTCCGCTCATCAGTTAGCTAGCTTAGGTGCTAATGGACACTAAACTATGGATATGTAATGATCTGATGTATGATTGCTCTGCTGGTTTATCCTAATATATTATGCAAGTTTAGTATCAAAAAAAAAAAAAAAAATTACCATACAATCGTCCAAATATCTATTACATCAAAAGTTTCTTTGACCTCCTTTCACTCTGAAGAAACAACAAATTCAAAGAGCTCATAGATGGGTACACAATTAAACCAAATGAACAATCGAGGGTACAGTATTTAACCAAATGAATAATGTATCTCCTCAATCATCAATAGTTTATACATCAACGGTTATGGGTCCAGAATTGGACAACATTGCATAAATAACACATTACAAATTAAACAATTTATATCCCAAGCGACCAATAGTTTATAGTTTATACATCAATTTGTTCCAAAGTTAGTCTTGATATACAGCCTAATGTAGTGTTTGAATTTAGAAATTTGTTCAAAAGTGACAATCATGAATCAGAATGAGAATGAGATTCTTCATTGCTCAAGTTTAGAGAAGAATTTTGCAGTCAAATTGCTCTGAAATAGGAATCATACTTGCATTTCCATGTTTGAGTCTCGTTCTCATTCAAATTTTTTTCAGTTCAAACGCCTTTTACCTTAGCTATAGTTCTAACCAGTGGCTTGCTGTAAGGGAGGCCAAGCAATCTCGTTGTCGTCTGTGTAGCCATGAATGATAAAATCACAACAATTCTTTCGACAGCCATGGTTATATGGGTTACGAAACCGCCCATCTGGACCGCGAAGATACCCGTACCGAATGGCATTTGCTAATTCATTAGTGGTGATGTTTCGAGCTATCTGCATTTTAACATGTTACGAGTATTACTTACAGTAAGCAACAATAACGAAATAATCGTGAATTATGTTTTGAGGGCTTCAAAGAATAAAGGATAAAATTGAATTGCAAAGATGAGTCGAATTTACACAAAAATAAGTGCTTGATTTTTCTCCCAAGGTCATGCCTCTATCTATCCAGGCCATTACAAGTTCCTGATATGTGTGTACATACACACACACATAACCTTTTCCTCTTTTAGAATCAAAGTGGGTGTCGAGTAAAAAAAAAATTTAGCCTCTCCTACACAGCCCCTAAATAATTTATAATGTGAAGTGGTTATATTTGGTGGAAACCCATCTGCTTATGAAAGTTTACCCCCAAGATGAAGAGGCCAATGTTGGGTTATTGAGTCTGATGGAAGGAGTTGAAGTGGAAGAATGGTTCAAACAAGAAGAGCATCAAAAGACCGTTCACAGTGATCGTTCAGCAACCGTGCAAACAAGCTCTCAGAGAGCTCGGGCAGTTTGAAAGGGTATTTGAACATACGACCAAGGCATTGAACAGTCTTGCGTTCATGGTGAATAGGCATTCAAGTTAAGAGAGGAGATCCAAATTGGACAATTAAACGGCTGTTGAAATCGCACAGACCAAAATTCCTAATTCTAACTAGGTCCAGTTTTGTTACTTTGGTATGAATACTATGTATCAGGAAAACCCCAAGGAGTGTGAGTGTGCAGTACGCTATCATAGTAAGAGAGAAAACTCGGAGCAGAGATTTCTTGTAATCGTGAGATCAATTCAATGATAGAGCGAAGTGCAGCCCGTGAATGTAGGCAATTTGCTGAACCATGTAAATCCTAGTGTCTTGTGTGATTGTTGTTCTTTTTTTTCTGATCTTGTTTGTGCATTTTATTTATTGTGATCCAGTAATTTCTGGACACCCTATAGATTCTAAGTCAGCAAACTTTAAACAGAATTCAATCACCTGTGTTGCTTGTGCTGTGGTCAAAGTTGCAGCTGCAATAAAAATCAACATGTCCATAAACAGAAATGCAACTATGCCGGGATGTTGAACTATGACATGATGAAGCCATGTTTCTTCAGCTGCCAAAGGTAATGTTCCCGTCAAAATTCCTGCAATCATATATTTAAAAGAAAAATTTATGAGAACAGACCATTGTTTGATCCAAATGGTATAACAATACCACCAAATGTAGGTTGTTGGAAAATTAAATTGTCTACGACATACTTTTAAATGCAACAACACCACTGACGAGTGACGTCAAAGTTCCCAAGCAGATAAAAACAAAGAAGTCACGTTTGTTCCTCTGCAAGATGTATGGTGAAATTAAAAAGGTTGAGTAGAAAAGGAAGTTAATCAGTCAATATGGCATCTTGTTGTAATTATTCAAAAAGAATAGTGAGATTAAGAGTGCTTACAAATAAAAACAATTGGCAATTGAGTTTAGAAAATGATATATAGAGTCATGATAATGAAAATGACAATGGATCCAGTCTATGATGACATATTGAAATAAGTACACGCAATGAGAGAAATACTCTTATTAGCAATTGGTAAAATTCCTTCTCTTTGTCACTATATGTATTTTAATCAATCTTGTGTATTTCCGTACACTTGCCAGTCTGTATAATGAATTGTTTTTTCCTCTCTTCACCTTATCGAGTAAGCATAGTCTCTTACCTTCCCAACACAATTGGATATCCATGGGCAGTGATGGTCGAACTGTTCCACACAGCGCTTACATGCAGGGCAGTGCTTAGAGCGGACGGGTCTAATTATCTGGTAAGGATAAATTTAGAATACATATCAATTTATTTATTACAATCTCAAAACTAAATGCAGACGAGGAAATTTCATTCATAAACTTATCTGAAAAAGTAGTTCAGAGAGCAAACCTTGCAGGTAGGACAAAGCTGAGACCAATTTCCCATCCATACCGAGGAATTGCTCAGATCAATATTTAACAAAGGATCCTGCAAAATGTTTTATGAAACTAAGTATAAAAAGCACCTGCACATTGATTAATCTATAAAGCACTAGGCGAGAATGAACCGGGCAGACTAGAAAACATGTTTTAGACATATGCGTGTCAATGTCAGAAATGTGTAATGCAACCACAAAAATCAAAGAATGAAAACTGAACTATTCAGGTATCACAAATTGAAGCTATATCAAATAAAGATTACGAGTGTTTTATATACACTATGTCAACAATCAATCAATGATCACTCTCTTTCATTATTTTTATAGACCTTACTGCTTCAAATCAGCAGTTCAAAATATTCTTAGACCCCTAAGACCTGTTTTGCATATTCCAGCTTTATGAAATGTCATTCTGTAGGAGAAAACTTCCTAAGTACAACAAAATTTTATAATTTATAGTTAAACGACAGTATGACACTAAGAATAGTAAAAATGAACTGAGAGAATTATAAAATATTGCATACCTCAGTATCTGTAGGATTACCCAAATCTCCTGGTCTCTTTATAAAACCTGGATCTTTACTGAAGGCAGATGCAATATATGGTCATTGAGTAACTTTGAACAAGGAATTATTTAACATTTAAGAAGCATAAGTTACAATAACATATCAAATGTTGTTCTAATATACAAAGCAGCATTATCAATCACAAAACCAGTAAAATATAGAAAGTTCACTAATGTGTATGACAGAGTAAAGTGATTACCTGCTACATCTGTAGAACATTATTAGAGAAGCAACTGCTAGAGAAACAGATATCCACCCCCATAGTCCAACAACAGCAGTGACCTTTGTGAGAGTAGGAGCTAGGAAGAGTACCAAGAAGCTAAAAAAATCAGTCAGGGTCGACATGAAAATATAGCCAACTTTCAATGAAGGGGGACACAAACACCACATGTTACCTGCAATAACTGAGTTAATGAAGAGGATCGTACAAATGACTATTATACACCATAAGATAGGGGCATAACCGATATCCTTCATCTTCCCACTGAAAATTTTGTCTGTCCAGCTCCCACTAATTGCCCGTTGTGCGTTAGCCTGAAAAAAGAAAAATAAAATTAGCGGGAACATAATGGTGAGACTGCATGATGAAATAACTGTCACCTCTTTATACCAATCAAATGACAGGAAAATAGAGTACCATGTCTATTTAAATTTTACACCACTGACCATTTTATGGGGAAAACATCAGATAAAATTATAAATGCATATTAACCTTTTTACTGGATGCAGAAAATAGGGGATATAATGTCAGATATCTAATATTAAAAGATGAATGATAAAAAAAATGAAAGCACGAGGACAACAGTGACAATGGATAAACGAAATTCATAAGAACCTCCATTGTTTATCATATCATGCATTGACAGCATGGTCGCAAGAAATGATGGACAGAAGAAGGAAAAAAAAATTTCTGAAAGAGGACATCAGATCCTATTAGCTGCACATTTTCCTAAGTCATGGTTTGGAACACAGCAATAACGGCAACATTAATACAAATTTACTAACAAGGAACAGAGCGACATGTCGATGATCACGTTCAGATGCCAGCTGACCAGGAGTAAATCCAGCATTGTCTTTCACCACCAATTCCCGTTTTGTGCCTGCGTGTACAAGCACAGTGACCACATCGACATTTCCTCCAATTGCAGCCCAATGCAAGGGGGTACAGCCTAACAGCATAGGATATGAAACGTTATTAAATATATGCAATACATGCAGCGCAAAAGGTATGAAACAATGGACAAGCTTATGATATAAATACTTTACAAGCATGCGACAAATTTAGGAAGATACTAAATGTCCATTGGCATACCTGCTTTGTCTTGTATCTCTTGTCTTGCATCTCTGTATAGAAGCAACCTAACAGTATCTGCAAACCCCTTATATGCAGCCCTGGTTGAAAACATCAAAAAAACAAATTCTCAATTACGAATCATTCAACACTTAATACCATTTCTTAAGTCTGTTCCAGAAGTGTCCATCAAAAAGACCAAGATACCATAAAAAATTCAACGTACCAATGAAGAGGTGTCATCCCATCATTATCTGGTGCCTCATAATCAGCGTGATACTTTATGACAATGTGATTTAAAAAAGTTGTCTGCCCATATTGAGCAGCAACATGTACTGCCTGTAGTAAATAAATGGGATTTCAAGTCATACACTGTTGGAACTACAGATACCTCCACATGCTAGGGGAGAAACAAACTGAAAGTGTCGACATAATTTAGAACTCATACATTGTTCATAAACTTTGTTTAGAAACATAAGGATGTTCCTGTATAACATATAATGAAAGTATATTGGGCTTGAACAGTTTTTAGACATAACATATCTATGCTCTCAAAGAGAATGATATCTTTGTTAGCATAAAATGATATCCAGTAAGGCATATTTGTTGAGAGATATAACATAGGTTAACAATGCTTAGTTTTGCAACTATATGGCTTCCATTTTGCAATGTTCGAACAAGGATAATAAAGTCTAAATATATTTACATATCTAAATAGTTAATCTCAACAGCACTATTATTTCTTCCCATTAAAAATAACCATTTTTAATATCTACACACTGAAGAAAGAAAATAGTAATTACCCGATAACCATTTGCATCCGAGGCCTCAACCCGAGCACCATTCTGCAGGAGCACGTCCGCCACAGCAACTGAACCCCGAACTGCTGCCCAATGCAAGGCCGTCTGTCCTATGTTGTCCGCCGCATTCACCTCTCCACCATGCTTCAACATCAACAATTTCAGCTAAGTTTCCTCAAACCCCGTGCTGCCAAATGCAGGGAACTTGAAAGACATGATTACCTTTTATGAGAGACTCACATACCAATATAGATTTGCATATCAACAGTGACACAAACAAATCCAAACCCACTGTAGAATATAAAGTGTTTTCATTTCTTGGTTGGGTTTCTTAAAAAATCTTCTTCAAGTTTATTATTTTGCATGCTCAAACACTCACACACAAATGCATAGTACCAAAAATAATGAAAACCACTCCAAACACGCCATATAATACACTACAAGTTCACTAATTTTCAATGGCAAATTACTTGAACAATGCATCAAGAAAAAAAAACAGCTAAAGTATAAAATGAATGAGAAAGGACTATGAAATTTAGGCTACCTCAAGGATGTATTGAACAATATCGGGGAAGTTGTTTAGAGAAGCCCATTGCAGGGGGTAATAGCCATTGCCATCTGGCATGAAAAGAGAAGCACCATCTTGTTCAACGAATTTTCGTAGTTTCACAAAATCCCCATAAACAGAAGCAGTGTAGACGTCGATCACAGCGACTTCGGAGGAGCTTTTGAGGGGTTTTGTTTCCGAAGAAACTACTTCAATCTCCGAAGAAGCCATGTGATTTTGACCAAGTTGAGGATGGATGTGATGCGGCACTGCTATTATGTGGTCAAATGGTAAAGTTGTAGAATCTTTGTTGATATACAACTGAGCTGCTTTCGTTGTTCATTTCCAGAAGCAGAAGAGGAGGTTGGCTCAGTTTTAGGGTTTACTTCAACAAGCAATGCCGGAAAACCCAATCAAATCCACAATAACTTCACGATTCACGAATCTTCAGCCAACAAAAACCTTAATCGAGAAAACAGAATCACTCACCTCCCCAGAATCGAGAATATCCCGTCAAGTTTGTTTCAGGACTTTGATCAAACACTTGCAATTCCAGCTGAAACTGATGCCGCCCCTTGTTCCTTCGATCCGATGCTTCGTTCGTCAATTACAAATCGAAGGCAACAATGGCGCGAAAGCGAAATTGATGCAAATCAGAAGGACAGAGCTGAGTGTGAAGATCGAAGAAACGGAGAAGAAGAAGAAATTAGAGAGAATATATTCTCATTTTGTTGAAAATTTGAATATGTCACACAATCTGCCATTCTCCGTAGCATAACCCCAATAATACACACGACACAACACAAGCTATAACTATAAATGGGCTGGGCTGGGCTGGGCTCTCTGAAACTAGTACAATAAACCACCCATTGGCAAAATCCGGTCCGATCAACTTTTGGGTTGGAACGAGACGGATTTGTATTGTATTCGCCCCACGACATTTGGGTCGGATCAAATTCGACTAAACAAACTCGCATGAATTTGCAAATTTTATGTCCAAAAATGAAACTCAATCCACAACCCGAACCTGATCCAAACTCGAAATTGCCGACGACAACTTATAGATTATCATGTCATATTGTCTAGACATTTGAGAAAAAGTTATTTGACAAACAGAATAGCTATGGGTTTCTTTTTCAAAAAATGTTATTTGTCCCAAAGAAAATTGTACTAATTTTTAAATCCAAATTAGCGTGACAATTCACTCAAAATATGCTTATTTTTATAATTTTGTGGTTTAAATTAAATTAAATGAATAACAATTTGATACGTGAATTAGGTTTCTTGATGTTGACGTGGCGATTATATTAGCTAAATTCACCCCAATTCTGTTAAGTTTAGCCCAAAAGATCTCATTCATAAATTTATCTACTTGCATTAATAAAAAAATTTGTCGACCCTATTATAAATTGGACTTTAAATCAATTAGCATATTTTGTGAAGTAAATTGGAACAAACATTAATTTAGGTGTGAATTCAAAAAAAAAATATCAACAATCTTTTTTGGTTTCCTCGGAGTGACTGAGACTTGTCTAACTAACTCATTCACTCGCAGATGAAAAGAGCTGTAGAGTAGCAGTGACCTCCAACCAAAATACAAACTTGGAACTGACTCCTCAATTGCATTGCATTGCATTGCTTCATCGATTCTCGGTCTCAGAGATCTGCAATGTCGTCGATCTTCTTCTTCGCAATCTTTGATTGAACACGATTATGACGAAACCGCCATCGTCTCATTTCGATTTCAACCGTTGCTGTTGCTCTTCCGCCATTGTAGCCGCCTCCGTTTCTAGGGTTTCATCTGCCTCCATTTTGCTGCCATGACCACCAAGCGAGCTTACAAACTCCGTATCCTTCTCCCTCTCTCATCTTCTAGGGTTTGATTTGTTTTATGTGTTGAATATGACTTGATCTGTTCTTCTCCTTCTTCGATTCCTATGGTTTTAGATCTCATGTTACCTTTTCACGCTACTTGAGCTGAGCTCAGTCGAGCCTCACAGTCCTGCATTTTTTCAAATTTGGTGATATTTGTTGGCTTAACTCGATTTTTGTTCAGAGGAGTTTGTGGCACATTCTTCCAGTGTTAATTGCCTCAAGATTGGCCGGAAATCATCCAGAGTTCTCGTTACTGGAGGTGAAGATCATAAGGTCAATTTGTGGGCTATTGGCAAACCCAATGCTATACTGGTTAGTTCTCCTAAATTGTCATTTTAAAGCCTAAAGCATGTATATAGGGACCAAAACATGTAACTTTAGTATACCTTAAATCCATTGCAGAGTTTATCTGGGCATACAAGTGGCATTGATTCAGTGAGCTTTGATTCTTCAGAAGTATTGGTTGCTGCTGGAGCAGCAAGTGGTACAATCAAGCTTTGGGATTTAGAAGAGGCAAAGAGTATGCTAATTGATTCTATTTTATCTTGTATAGAAACAATTGAGATTGTATGCTATCACTATCAAACCATATTGAAGATACTGTTTAGCATGCCAGTCAAATTGATTCTTGGAATTTTGCAGTTGTTCGCACACTCACTGGTCACAGATCAAACTGTATATCTGTGGACTTCCATCCATTCGGAGAGTTTTTTGCTTCTGGCTCTCTTGATACGAATCTTAAGATTTGGGATATCAGAAAGAAGGGGTGTATCCACACATACAAGGGACACACTCGAGGGGTCAATGCAATCAGATTTACTCCAGATGGTCGCTGGGTTGTATCTGGTGGAGAGGACAACACAGTGAAGGTTAGAATAAATTTAATATTATTAGATTGAAAAACATTCATCTAACCTTTGACTTATGCAAGCTGAAAAAGGTAACCTCTTTTAACAACAAAAAGAATCGTTCTAAGGAATCCCTCTAAAGTTGAAGGGAAAGTTTATAGGTTAGCTATACGATCAGATATGTGATGAGAATGTTGGGGTGGCTTTGCGGTACCACTAAGAATGACAAACAAAAAATAGGGTAACTTTAATTGAGGACAAGATAAGAGAAAACTGCCTAAGGTGATTTGGACATGTACAGTTGGAGTTGTTAGTGCTCCTATGAAGAAGTGTGAGAAAATTCAAGTAGAAGCTTAGGAAAAGCTTAAAACCAGTTTCTCCACTCTTGTACGTTTTTTTTTCAAGAATTTTTTGTTTGTGTACATCTGATGGATGCCAGGATACATTTAATTCAGTATCTATCTACACAAAGATATGCTGTTTTTATGACATTGAGTGCTCAGTTTTATTAGGGTTGGAATGGTGCGTAGGTCTGCATCATGTGAGTTTACATGGCTAGCTTGAAAAACATATGTATGCACACTTCTCTATTTTACTGGTGATATTTTCTTTGTAGTGAACTTTACAGTGTGTTCATTATTAACAGCTGTGGGATCTGACTGCTGGAAAGCTTTTGCATGAGTTTAAATCTCATGAAGGCCAGGTTCAGTGTATAGATTTTCATCCTCATGAGTTTCTCCTGGCAACAGGTTAGTCATACTTTTCTGTTTGTATTGCTTGCCATATATACCTGCATCTATGTGAGCATTGCTGCATGGGAGGTTAAATTATGTTAGTGACTCTCCAAACCTGTTTAGGAATATGACCGGCACATGGAGAACAATTGGGAAATGACCATTTTGTGATAAATATTCAGTAGTTTCCTGGCAATGATTATAGTGTGAAACCCGTCTCTCTGTATCAAATTGTCAAATATTTACATCTTTAAATCGTGTTACATGCTAGTACTCCTTAAAAAAGAAAGGAACCAATAGATAGTTTCCACATTTACATGTTAACCATCTCAATTTCCTTACTAATAGTGGTGTTTGATTAATTTTATCTTTCAGTTTGGTGACATGAGATGCTTTGTTTTACAGCATTGCACTTTTTCTTTGTTTCAAATTCTTTTTGTCTACTGTCCAGGTTCTGCTGATAAGACTGTTAAGTTTTGGGACTTGGAAACCTTTGAGCTTATAGGTTCAGCTGGACCTGAGGTATGCCTAATGTTGTAATTACAGTTTGTCTTGATTAACGGTATTGAAGGTTTTAACTTTGGTAACGTAAGTGTTTTTTGTGTCTTTTTTCGAGCAAGAAAGTTAATATATGATCTCTTTTTCTTTATCAACTTTGCACTAGACCACTGGAGTGCGATGTTTGACCTTCAATCCGGATGGGAGGAATGTACTTTGTGGATTGCATGAAAATTTGAAGGTAATTTTTTTATATAGTTCATATAATTGGGCCATTTTATACGTTGAACACGACGTTTTTATTCTATTACTGCTGCTTAATTTTTTTTAATAACTTTATAGGTTTTTTCATGGGAACCAATAAGATGCCATGATTCTGTGGATGTGGGATGGTCTAGATTGTCGGATCTTAATGTTCACGAAGGAAAACTTCTAGGCTGCTCGTATAATCAAAGTTGTGTTGGAGTATGGGTTGTAGACATCTCGGTAATACTCACTTTTTTTTCTTTCTTTTGTTATTTTCTTGTTCTTTGTGCTGATTGTGTTGATCTGATTTTTTTCTAATTTTTTGGTACAATTTTTTGCCTCTTGAGCAGCAAATAGAGCCTTATGCAATTGGTAATGTTGCTAAGTTAAATGGCCTTTCAGAGTCTAAAACTAATTTAAGTGGGAATGTGGCGGCGCTCATTGAGAACAATACAAAGGCTAGTACAGGCAGGTTATCTGCTTCGCATAATTCAGATCATTTGACGAGGGAAACAAAATCCCTTGGGCGGCTGTCAGTTTCACAAAATTCTGATCTTGCTAGAGAGCCAAAGCTTCTAACCTGTATGTCATCATTATTTTTATTTTCGCAGATTAATTTTCAATTACCATTACCTTTGCTCTTTAATTTTACTTTTAAATTTCTCTTGAAGTTTACATCATCTGATTATCATTCCTGGTTCACCCTTCTTCATATTGGTTGAAGCCACAGGAAGCGCGCCTGGTACTCCTCAAAGGGCCAACATAAGCACTGGTTCGAAGATAACTCTGGCAAATTCAGGGGCTGTTCCTAGTGTAACTGCACAAAAGAGGAATCATGCAAAGGTCCATTCAACAGGCAATGTTCCAGTCTTCAACAGATCAGATGTCATTCCTGTAATTGTTCCTAGAACAAATATAAGGTTGGAGCAAGCAGCTGAATCAAGAAAAGAAGTTGATCTTGCTGGAAGAACAATGCCGTTTTCTTTGCAGTCAAGGATAACTGACATGCGAAAGTTCCCAAATACCAGATATGAAATAGATCGACCAAGTGTCTCTGTTATGTCTGAAATGACAGGAGATAAGGCCACTGAATTAAGTGGCTTTGTGGATAGGAATACTAATCATGCAATTAAGATCTCAGCTCGTGGAACATTGGCTAATGATAAGAGTATGAAGGGTGATATTATTACTGGATCTTCCAAGTACGAAGGAAATTCAATGACTGAGCTACCTACTAGATACCAGCATGAAAGTTGTATGTATATTTACATGTTCAAAACCTTACACGTACCTTGTTTTATTGTATGTGTGCTTTCCATCTTTGTATACTTTATTTTCTGCTTAAAATTTTGGTAAATTTTTTACTGCGTTGATTGGTCAGTCACACCTTTTGTTATATGTGCTTGACATATGACAAAAACTGATAGTACTAGAAGGTTTTTGTATCTCAGTAAGAACATTAAGTTTAATTGTATGATCTTTATGCTTAAGATATAAATAATTTTTTCACAGATGAGAGTTGCGGGCTTAAATCAAACAGAGATGCAAGTTCCATTGAAGGTCAGAAAGGAGGTACGGTGATATTTAATTATGGATCGGTGTTAGTTAGGATCTAGTGAACTTTTAACTCATTGTTCTGGTTAACATATTCAGGAAGAATGCGACCACTTGCTGTAAATTGGGAGAAAAAAGAAAGATTTTCTAGTTGTGAGGGACCTACTTCTACTTTTTCCCCAGGGGCATTACCAACTGTTGATATGCCCTCTTTCAATGGGGTATGGCCTCATTCTAATTTTATTCTTTTCCATATGTTTGTGTTAAATATGAACATCAGCGTTTATATGATATCCTGGAACCAAGTCTATAACATTTTGTGTTCAAAGCACGATCATATTGATTACTTCATCCCGCAAACTTGATTATCCGTTAATAGTTTTTAATAATACCCTTTAATCTAGTTGGTTATAATAATAATTTAGAGTTAGGTACAATAAGGTTAGTAGTGATATGAATAGTTAAATATTGACAAAATTATCCTTAGTGTTGACAAAAGTCAACGTGGACTCTAGGAGTATTATCTTTTGTAATGTCGTTGCTCATTGCTTAGCATGCTTTCAGGGTTTGTTTCTTTTATTTAAATTAGGATAATGTTCTATTTTTCATTCACGTGAACACTATATCACCCTCTTTAATATATGACATTTATCTTCTTATAATTAGCATCATAGCATGCGTGACTCGTGTAGGTGTACTAGGGTGCATGGCTACTTGTCTTTTTTATGTTTCCACAGCTGTCCAAAGTAGTAGTTTTTTTTTTTTTTTTTTTAGCCTGTTTCTCTTTACCAACCA
>JAYMTF010000013.1:0-77588 GCA_036897485.1 Pelargonium nanum
TATATATTTAATTGTTTGATAATTTTGAGGACAAGACTTGACGCAACAGTAAGGTTGGTGCCTTGTGGAGTTTAATATAATTTTTTGTTCAAGAATGGGATTGAGATTCTCGTTCTTACGTTTGGATTATGACTTTTTGGTCGTGATATTGATTTTGGAATGAGAATCTCATTCGTATTTCTATTTCACAAAATTTGATCTAAACGTTGCCTTAATTGTTTGATAATTCTAGAAAAAGGATTATAATTTGAACCCGACTTGTAAATTTAGTGATGGAGATCGAGTAAATGTCGCGCAATAGTAAGGTTGTTGCCTCCTGATTGAGTCAGAAAAACAGTCTCTATGTTAAAGCACGAGAATTTATAATAATATCTTTATAATAAGTTAGTAACCATTGAGTTTGCTGCCCCACATGCCCGTCAGCTCATGGGGATACAAGAGGAAATGTAACACTAACTAACTTCTCCTTAGTTTTTCCTGAAAAAGAAATCAAGGCACGTTTTTTTGGGATAGAGGGAGTATTTGCTATCCATGATTGTAAGCTCTAATTGATTATATTTTGCTACTGGATTATACTCAGTTTATGAGCTATGTAAACAGAGTACAACTTGCTTTGATTGGATCGTTACAAATTAAAATTCTTGTGTCTTCAAAATGGATGAAGCTCAATTCCACAAAACTCATTCCAGACTCGAGTTGATGAAAAAGGAAAAACAATTTAGACCTATAACAACTAGACCTGTGGGGTGTAATCAGGATTTTGATGGATACTTTCAGGAGAGCTTGTTGTTCAAGAAACTTGTGCATTCTGATGTCTCTTCAATTTGTTGTATTTTTCCTCTGTAGAAAGTGAATAGGAAGCTTGTGCACATAAGCATCGGACTTGTTTTAATTCTTTGTTGGCCATTATTCAGGTAAATCTCATGTTCAAGCACTGAAGATTTTCCATACTTTTGCTACATTTTCGCTTGACGAATAAACTATTGTATTGTTAAATCGTTGCAGTTCGGAGAAACGAGCACCACTTTTAGCATCTCTTGTTCTAATAGCCAATTTTGTGAAGATGCTTGTGATGGGACTTGGATTATATAAAGATGAGGCGACAGTCAAATCCATGACCAGATATGGAGACTACAGGTTACGTATTTTAAAGAGCTACAGTTGCATTATGATTATAATATTTTGTTCAGGAATGGAAACGAGATTCCAATTTCTATGCTTGGATTAGGACTTTTTGGTCATGATATTATTTACATCTCAATTGCAATGATCTGATATACCCTAGTGGACATATGATTAGTGGAGTCAATTTCTGTGGACTGTTATTCCCTAATTTCCTTTGTTATGCCAAAAGAAGAAACTTGTTTCTGGTTATACTCACCAGTTGAGTTGCTTCCGAATAGAAATTAATGGCAAAACGGGTGGCTGGTCAGGTTAAAAAGACGCACGCATATTTATCGGGTCACTTTTTCCAGCCCGGGCCAGATCACCCCGACCTATTTCGCAAGCTCTAGCTAGCAAAAAGGTCTGTGGGCCGAGCTCGGGCCATAAATACCCACATGTTCATCGGCCACATTTTACCGTTCCGGGTCCACTATTATCGGGTCCATTTTGTCATATCTATTCTACCTCAAACAATAACTCTTCTATGTGGGAAGTAATTTTCAACAAGTGTGCTATATTTAAGACAAATGTTAGCTCTATAGCTGAGACTGAAGTAAAGAACTATATTTTGACGTTATTTCTAACTGTTATTTTTTCATCCGCTCTCTGCATCAGAGAACTTATTAAGGGACCCCTATACTATTGTGCGGCGACTATTTGTTCTGGTATGGTTTATTGGAGAACTTCCCCGATTGCAATTGCTATAACGTGCAACCTCTGTGCTGGAGACGGTACTGTTAGTTATTTACATTACCTGTTTTGGATCTCTCGATGTTCGATTTCAAATTATAACATACACTGTCTAATACAATTACAAGAAACAGTCAAAACTTGCTCGGGACTATTCAATTTCATTCAATTGTTTGCATACAGTACAATAACTAGACTTGGGCCATATATTTATCTGTGGAAGACTGTTTTCGTATTCATTTTCTAGTTATTGCTCCGTTTCGAAGAAAATTTGGAGAACTTGTTCTCTTTGTCTTCTGTTTGAGTGGAGATAAATTGGTTTAAAATAAATATAGTTTATTGTTCTAATTACCCTTTCAATAATTGTACAACTAAACGATGTTCAGCTTTTCATTTTTTGTTTAAAGTTTTGCGGAAAACTGAAATTTTCTGCAACTAAACGGCCTCTTTTCACTTGCCTTTTATCAGGTTTTGCGGACCTTGTGGGGAGGAGGTTTGGGAGACGGAAAATTCCTTACAACAAAGACAAAACAATCGCAGGCAGTGTTGCGATGGCATCTACTGGGTTCTTAGCATCTATCGGGTAACTTTTGCCGGCTTCAATTGCTTTCTCTTTTCTCGTAAACTTAAATCTAGCTCGTTATTAAAAATACGAAATGTTGTGATTCGTGACAGGTTTATGTACTATTTCTCTTTATTCGGGTTTATTGAAGCTGGCTGGGAAATGGTTTTCGGTTTCTTGGTCGTGTCTCTTGCCTCAGCAGTGGTTGAGTCGCTCACTATAAGCACCAAGATTGACGACAACCTCACAGTTCCTCTGGCTTCTCTGTTGCTGGGACACCTCGTTCTGTGATGTGCGACGAAGCTTGTGAATAATGGCCCCTCAAGGTCGGAAATAAGCTAGCGTTTGGATTAAAATTTTTAGAATGCGAATCTCATTTTAGATTCATTTTCACGGCTTAAAATTCCTAATCCAAACATGAATGTTGAGAATCTCATTTTCATTCCAATTCTTGATTCTCATTCTTGAATACGAAAAATTCATTGAAACGCTACCTAAATGTAATTGCTGTGTTTTTGTTGTAAGTTGTTTGTTTGACAACATTAGTTAGTGTTTGTAGAAACTATGGTTATTGAAGCTCTGTTGATTCTTGTTTTTTGCTGATTACAAGATCTATGTATCTTTTGAGTTGTTCTCAATCATTTGTATAATCTTATTTATAACTTATGAGAGTGAGCTTCTAGCAATATGGTGTTTCTTACTTGTCTTGCAAGTTACCATTTGTATATCAAATCGCTACATATTTATTGTGAACGTGGACCGAATAAAGATAGAGTATGTAAATGTGTAGCGAATAGTGATAGATTGAGTATGCATAGGTGTAACTTTGTCTTATCATACAAAAATTTGTAGATTTAACCATTAGAGGTGTGGATTTATCACCACCCTAATAAATTTGTGGATGCAAGTATAAATTTATAGACATTAGATTTCATTTAATGAAAGATCCAAAGTTATAAACTTCGGTAAATCCTCACTTCATTACTTGCCAAACCCTTTAGTCTATATCGAGTACCAATTAATATCAAGACCTGAACTTTCAAAGAAAAAATCTGTCAAACACTTAAATTATTAATTGGTTTCACTCTGACTTTTTATGACCAATTATATACAAAGTAGCAATACTATCTATGAGAAGTATAGTACGAGTTTGTCGCATCAAAATAATGCGCAACAAGAAAAGTAAACCAATAAATCATAATATATCACGAGTACAATATATCTTATAAACTGCGTATCATATATGTTAAATTGTTATTGATTGAAACTTCATTTTAAACCATACATATTCGTGTGTGTATGTAAAAATATAAATATTGTCTGTAATTCCGTTATTTACTGTTGCAGTCAACTACCTAGTTACGATGTTTCCTTGATGGTCCGAACCAGAAACCGACCAGAACTGGCGCGAACATGTTTGTGCTGTTCACTGAGATCTAACAGCGATAATGGCTATAAATCTCCACTTCCTCTCGCCTTTCGCTTCACTTGCTCTCCATTTCGCTCTTTCGCCGCCAATTTCCGTTTATCTTCCCGCCGGTAAGGTCACTTTCGCCGCCGGCGGATTCTGAGCACTTTACTCTCCAAATCTCCGGAGGCAGCCATGATTTTCTCTAATAGTTCGGTCTCCTCCGACATCTGCGCCACCGCCGTTACCGGCGCCGTCGCTCTCTCTCTCCTTCGGTTGTGGGAAGAGACAGCGAAACGACGTCTCTTCGATCAGGTTATTTCGATTTTTTTGGGTTTTTAGGTTTGGTAGTTTCCGGAAGTGCAATTGCTTGTTTGTTGTGAGTTGGATTGTTTATTGAATTGTGAATTTGTAAATTTGTAATGAATTTGTCGAAATTTGGGGATTTTAGTTTTGGTAGCATCTGGAAGTGCAATTGATTGCTTGTTCTGTGTTGGATTGTTGATTGAATTGTGAATTTGCAACATTTTGAGGGAATTTGCAAAAACATAGTGTGTTTTTGGTTGGAATTTGATTAGAACAGTCGTTTTCATGAACATTTTGAGGTAGCTTGTTGTTCCAAAAACTTGTGCTTTTCGCTTAACTAAGAAGGGGATTAGATAGCATAGAGTAGAGGAGGAAGAGAATACGAGCAGTAGATCCCAAAGAGTTTTGTTAATGGATTCATGTAGCCAATCCCGACATTGTTCGGGAAATGGCTTTGTTGTTTTGTTGTAGTTCTATCTTATTTGAGGTGCCTTGACTTTTTTTGTATTTTTCCTCTTTTAGAAACTGAATAGGAAGCTTGTGCACATAAGCATCGGACAAGTTTTTATGCTTTGTTGGCCACTATTCAGGTAAATCTCAAATGTCAGCGCTGAAGATTTTCCTTACTTCTGCTGCATTCCCGCTTGATCAATAAACTTCTGTATTGCTAAATCGTTGCAGTTCAGATAACCGAGCACCACTTTTAGCATCTCTTGTTCCAGGCGTTAATGTTGTAAAGATGCTTCTGTTGGGACTTGGGGTGTATAAAGATGAGGCCACAGTCAAGTCCATGAGCCGATATGGAGACCACAGGTAAAGTATTTTAAAGAACCATGGTAGCATTTGGATTGGAATTTTTTTATTATCAGGAATGAGAATCAAGAATCGGAATAGGAATGAGATTTTCATTGTTCATGTTTGCATTAGGATTTTTTGGTCACTCGATAATCAATCCTGTTCCGTAAGTTTAAATCCAAGCGCTACTTTTTAAAATTTTGGATACTTAAGTTTAGAAGATACTGTGAACTGATACGCCTGAGTGAAAATATGATTAGTTGAGTCAGTTTCTGTGGAGTTCGTTATAATTTATTTTCCTTTGTTTTGTCAAAAGAAGAAATTGATTCCAGGTTCTAATCACCTGTTAAGCTGCCTCCGTACAGTTACTCTTAAAACAAATGTTAGGCATAACAGAATTGAAGTAAAGAATTGTTATTGCTGACCTAACCGTATTTACTTATTTGTATACTCCATTAAAACTCTGTCACTCCTAATTATTACTCTCTTTTACTTCTTGCAAAAGTATTCTTTAACTGATTCGGGAATGATAAAAGGGGTATAATTGGAAAGTCTGGTACATTTTTGGCATCATTTTCTAAATTTTATTCTTTGGCTCACTCTTCTGCACCAGGGAACTTCTAACGGGACCCCTATACTATGCTTTGGCAGCTACCCTAGCTTGTATGACTTATTGGAGAACGTCTCCGATAGCAATTGCTGTAATATGCAACATGTGCGCCGGAGATGGTACTGTTAATTGATTACATTGCCTATTTTTGGACCTCTTGCTTTCCTTCAATTCCAAATTCAATCGTTTGTATACAGAATAACAGAAACTAAACTTGCTATCTTTTGACTTGCCTTGGATCAGGTTTTGCGGACGTTGTGGGGAGAAGGTTTGGGAGTCGGAAAATTCCTTACAACAGAAACAAAACTATTGCTGGTAGTGTTGCAATGGCATCTGCTGGGTTTTTAGCATCTATCGGGTAATTTTTTCTAGCTTCTATTGCGATTTATTAAATAAATGCATTTCTATTACCATAATTTCTGAATTTAGTCGGGGATTTTCATCAAAAACATACCATAACCAATTTTAGGGGATATTTCAAATGTTTGAGCAGTCCAAAAGGTGCATAAAGATTGAAATTTAACCTTTTTTCTATATCATAAACGTATCGTAATTGGTGTAACAGGTATATGTACTATTTCTCTTCATTTGGGTTTGTTCAAGGAAGCTGGGAGATGGCTATCGGTTTCTTGGTCGTGTCTCTCGCCTCAGCAGTGGTGGAGTCGCTCCCGATAAGCACCAAGCTTGACGACAATCTCACAGTTCCCCTGACTTCTCTGTTGGTTGGCATCCTCGTTTTCTGATTTGACCGATTTATTAGTCTTTTAACTATCAGAATTCTACCGAAATGGTCCCTATTGTTATCCGCCATCAGTTTTGCCCTTAGTTTCTCATGGAGTTGGCGACATAGACCATTTTGTTCGAAATCTTGATAGTTCGGGTCCTAAATTGGCTTCATGGACTAAATTGTCTGGGTAACTTTTTTTCATAATTTTTTTTTCTAGATCAATTAGTTAAGCTTAAGCAGTTTAACGGTACACAAATGTATTTGGTGTGCTTTTTTGTAAAATTGTTTTGTAACATCAGTTAGTTTTTGAACTATTCTCAAACATTTCTATGATCCTATATGTAAGAGTGAATTTCTAGCAATTATATTTCAGATGGACCTATGATGATCCGCGAGCAAGAATAGAACCAAGCCCGCTTTTGCTCGGGCTAGCCTAAATAAGTCGGGCCAAAAGAATGGAAGCGTATTTCTTGATCCTTTTTGCGCCCACCAATGTCAAAATTATTGGCCAAAACTATGATAACTCTGGACGTTTGCTCATTCATCAGCTCTAATATTTTAAATCAATTGTGTCCAAAACTTGAAATCAACACGCCTGACCAATTATTATTCTTTTATGGGGAGGGAATACATTCTCAAAATCGTTTGAAATTATATTTTCGTATACCAATTACTCCGTATATAAGTTTTACGTGTACATTTTGCATCGATAAATATTTACAAATTCAACTACAAACGTGTGGAAGAATTCACGTAACAAATGACACCTGTAATACAAAATATCACAAAAGATATAATATTTTCCCTTTCTATTTATGAAGTGGCGCCATATGATTGGATGTGGACTTTATCCAGTTACAGAGCGCGAAGCATCAGATTATTGAAAAGACCCTCTCTCGAGTCTCGTCCCTCTTTCTCGTTCGCTCGCTATCGCTGAGACACTCCCAATTTTCATCTCCGATTTTCCTGTAAGCTCTCTCTCTCGTAGCGTAGAGTAGTTTCGATTGATAAAGTGCAATGCTCTCAATACAGTTCATTTCAATTTTGCCTCTCGTTGATTTGATCCGAAATCATGAATATTTGTGTTTTTATTTTGTTTGTTTAATTTTGAGCTAAATCGTGAAATTTCCCTATCATTTTAGCTTATTTTATCATTTTGGTGTTCCCTTGATTGACCTGCGGATATAGTTCTTTTTTAAGAATGAATTTGTAGGAATTGAGTAAGGCATAGGTCTGTTTATATGTAATATTGTTTTTTTTTTGAATCTGATGTTTTGTTGAGTTTCATTTTTAGATTTGAGTTCTTTGATACAAAAATTAGTGTGCCTTTTGTTGATCGAAGTGAAAGCTTGTAACTAGTAAATTCTTTCGACATATGGTTGAGGTTTGTGATCAAGAAGGGTGGAATATGGTAGACTGTTATTTCTTGTGCTTCTCGTCTGATGATGGTCATTTTTGTATGCATTTGCATAGAGACTGTTACGGTAATGTGGTAGTCTTGTGCACTCAATGAATTTGCATAGAGATTGTTTCAGTCACTCAAACCGTAGACCTCACAATATTGGAGTCCTGTCCTGTGCAATCAGTGAATTTGCATAGACGGTTTCAGTCAATTGAACCGTAGACCTCACAGTGATGATAGTCTCGTGCATTGGGCTTTCTTTTTTGTTACTCCTCTATTCCTAAACGAGTGTCCACTTTCTCTTTTAGGAAGTTAGTTATGCATGAATTACCATCAATATCCCTAAGATTTGTGAGTTAGAACCTCTTGAGTTTGTTACGAAAAGAGAAAAAAGGGGTATAATGGGTAAAGCCCAACCCGAACTAATTTATCCTTGATTTCTACAAAAACGATAAAGTGGGCGCTTATTTTGGGCCAGATGGAGTGTTTTGATTTACGTGTTGGTAGTTATCTGATTAAGATGCATGAGTAGTGAGTTTCTTTTGTAATGAAGGGAATGAGGAGTGGAAAGAAACGTAATAATTGTCTAGTCTAAACTTGGAGAATAACATAGGAATTGGAACAAAGGCAAAGATCTTTAGATATAAAATCACACGATTTGTATAAATGATTTAGTTTGATTCTCACATGCCCCAATTTAGGAGATTGTTTCTGTTAATGCATTGTTGACCTACCAATCACATCGGGATCATTGGTTCAATTATGTAATCATGCCTTTCAGAAGCTTATCATCCACTTTCTGAGAGCTGTTTTCCTTAAAATTTGTTGCATCATGCCTATTTGCTATGTTAACACCGCGTTCTATATACAAGGTCACGGAATTTCTCTGGCATTAACTGAAGTTTTGACTTGGCAAACATTATATTTCACCTATCATTTCTGTTCGAAGACTCATGGCAGGGCCGAATGACGACAATGCATCTCCTCATGCTCAGGTATTAATATTATATCCTCTTTTTGTATTTTCAAATTATTATAATAGTGTTGTAACAATAATATATTCTACCAGGTATTTAACATTATGCTTTGCTTTTTCTGTAAACATGTTTGCAGATTTCATCTCAATTTTTCGGTGATCTCCTAGACTCGATAATTGTTGATGTTGCATCCGAATGTCACCGGATAGCAAGGCTAGGTCTTGATCGCAATCTAGATGATGAGGAGGAAGAATTGAGGCTTTCAGCACAAGCCCGTGTAAGGGTAGCCGATCCTAGTAATAGTGGCGAGGCAAATAGCAAATACGTGGTTGACATATTCGGGCAAACCCATCCTCCCGTCGCCAGTGAAATCTTCGAGTGCATGAACTGTGGACGATCAATTATGGCTGGAAGGTTTGCTCCTCATCTGGAAAAATGCATGGGAAAGGTGATCTTCCCCAACTCTTCATGCAATTTATTTTATTGATCATGATAACTTTATGTTTATGCCAAAGACCATTTCATCGATGAAAAAAAAATCAAAACGGCTGTTTTCACGATCGTGATAACTTATGCCAAGGACCATTTCATTGATGGAAAAACTATCAAAATGGTCCTTGAACTCTCAGGACCCAACTAATTTGGTTTCTGAACTAATTTATGCCTAAATTCTCCCTCAACTATTGAAAGCCGACTAAAATGGTCTCTGGTGTTATTTTCATTTAGTTTTTATGTCAATTTTCCAGACGCGACATTAAATAAAATAAATAAAGATATAGCTAATATTCAACGGAAGTTAACGTCGGGGACCATTTTGGTCGGTTTCCAATAGTTGAGTGGCCATTTGAGTGAGTAGTTTTTCCTTTCATTGATAGTTTGTTTACAGAACTTGAAATTCCAAATTATTGACATATGTTGTAACATTCTACAGGGTCGAAAGGCTCGTCTCAAGGCGACAAGAAGTACCACAGCAGCACAGAACCGATACTCGCGAGGAAGTCCTGTTTCTACGTATTCCCCTTACACAAACTCTACAACAAGCACAAACCGAGTATCAAATGGAACGCACGGTGTTGCAGGCGAAGAGTATTCGAATGGCACATTTGAAGAGCATTGAATCAAATTTAGCATGAGCAACTAACTTCAAGCTAGAATTGACTCAATGATGTGTTCTTTTCTTTTTAACCATGTTGGTTTGGTCTGTGGCAGGATATTTTTACATGAAAATGCAGTGAACTTGCAGTTGCAGATTGTTTGGGATCAACTGTTTCATTGTATCATCAGAATCTGTAGCCAAAATAACTGGTTTTTGTCCAGCAAGAAATGTATACAAAATGAAATGAAATTAGATCATATTTCAAAACTCTTATTGCATGCAACAACCAATTAAATGATTATCTTTTACTCGAATCGTAGCGTTCCGTAGAGAACAAATTGTTCTCTATCAATATTGTTCAAACAAAAGCCTCTCCCTCTATTCTATAAACAACTTCACAACACATCAAACAAGTTAGGGTTTCAAATTTTCTATATATCATTAGGCATTGCAAGCTTATACAAACCCAAATTATATGCCAAAATCACTACTAATCAAACATTTCCCAATCCTGAGTTATTGTTGTCGAAGACTTTACTGGTGCAACTGGAGCTCTCAAGCTTCCGACTCCGGACTCAAACGTCTCCCATTTGGTGGACACCGACACTGCGCCAGCACCATTGCTAGAAGGGTTCGAGTTTCTCGCCTTGAGGTTGTCGAGAGTGTCCACGAGGCTCTGGATGCGGCGAACCTATGCAAGGAAAGCAATATCGTAATGTTACAATTGTCATTTCACTACATTTTATTAAAAAGTTGTAACATATCAGTTGACATTTGTATTTGAATCGAAAATGTCAAGAAAGTCAAGTAAATACCGAACAATCTTTGAAGGGTTTATATCTTTATGCAACTTCTAAGTGTTCATTAGAGTTATCGGTGTGGTAATTTCATGCAACTTTTTGAGATAAACTTTGATTGATCTTTATGTTCATATCATATAGATTATTGAGAAGCATTTTATGGTGGATTCAAGTTATTAAAAAAATTGAATAAATAATCGCGACAAATTGAAAAATAATACGGAAAAATAGTCTTGCGGATGCATCAAGAATCTTTACTAACCTCGATTCTCCTCTGAACTTTTGCTTCTCCATCGGCCTCAATAGAATCCAGCTTAAGCAGTTGCACCATTAGCAACTCCGACAACACAACAAACTCCTTGTCCACAACTTTTGTGCCACCCCGAACACTTGTCTCCAATGTAGCAACCTAGGAAGAAAGTTCATTTTACACAAAAAAGTTTTATATAGTTGGCGATTCGGGTTAGGTTGAAATGACCTAATGCAACCTGCAATGTAAATACGTAATCAAGTCTATTTTATGCGACTTGAACCGGCAAAACGTGGGTTGGATTTTGAGTGCCCGCAGGTCTAAGTAATTGCTAGCTCTGCCTCTGCCTAGAGCTAGCAACTTAAGACATTTTTACGGGTTCGGGCCACATAAAATGATCCCGATTACTTTTAGGGCCGGGTCGGGAAATCCAGCACTCACCCCTCGAGTTAGGCTTTTTCAGCCCAACCCGACCTGAAACCCGAATTACCAACTCTACTCTAGGGTGTCTGTAAAACTGCAACCACAAGAAATTAACAACAATTTCCTATACATATCTATACCTTGTCAGAGAGCTTATCAACCTCAGCACTAACATTAGCAACAGCTTCGTAGGCTTTTAATATGTTCTGATCTTTCTTCATCTCCTCAAGCTTCCTCTCTTTGCTCGCCGGGTCCTCTAAAAGAACAACCTTAGACATATCTTTCACACCCACCATATGTAAACACTCGTTATCCTCTTTTTCTTTTCCTCTAAACAACAACCTCTGATCCTTGGGCTCGAGACCGGTTTCTTGGGCAAGAACCCTTTTCAAATCCCCTTCCATATTCAACCAAATATAGCAATTGAGCCAAAAATTTACAATAATGTGTATGTGTTGCAGCTTATCACAGTCTCACCCACCACAACCACAAACATCTACTGAGCCTAAGTCCAGGACACCAAATAATTTGAGTAAGCAAAACAACGAACAATCATAATATGATATATATGATTTAGCTTCAAAAAACACTAACCCATTTCACACACTGCTATTATAATTACTATATCAATGGACTTAAGTGACGTGAACAGACAAAATTGACTCAAATCAAGACTATATTCAACAAATTGGCTTAAATGGTACTTCAAATCAACCACCATTCCGAAACCCACAAGTGGAAAAAAATTACCAAAAAAAAGGGTGCCACAGTACCAAACCAGAAAATGCAAGCTGATCAGATGATTGCTTACCAGAAGTGGATTGAGCAAGGAACAATCATGATATACTTTTGCTTTAAAAAGGAAACAAAAACTCATTTCACACACTACTATCCACTACCTTTCAATTGCTATATCAATGGATTTAAGTAACATGAACTGACAAAGATGACTCAAATCAAGGCTATAATCACCATACTGGCTAAAATGGAACAGACCCACTTGAAATCAACCACCATTACGAAACCCAAATGTGGGGAAAAAAATGGAAAACACAGTACCAAACCAGAGCACGAACATTAACTATAATCAAGACCCTGTGAGACCAAAAAACATGAGCAACCCAGATCAGAAAATGCAAGAAAAAAATGAACGATCATGATATATGATTTAGTTTGAGGACAACTAACCCATTTGACACACTAATTTCAATGGAAATAACTGGCATGAAGGGATAAATTTGACTCAAATCAAGGCTATAATCACCAAATTGTCTTAAATGGCAAAGATCCACTTGAAATCAACCACCACACCAAAACCAAAACACAGAAGTGGAAAAAAAAGTAACATGAAACCAAACCAGAGCAATCAAGACCCATTGAGACCAAAAAACATGAGCAACTCAGAATCAGAACCAGAAAATGCAAGTTACTATATATGATTTAGCTTCCGAAAACACCGACCCATTTCACACACTACACTACTATCCAGTGCCTTTCAATTGTTATATCAATGCACTTAAAACATAAACTGACAAAATTGACTCAAATCAAGGCTAGAATCACCAAATTGGCTTAAAGGGCAAAGACCCACTTGAAATAAACCACACCACTCCAAACTCCAGGAGTGAAAAAACAAAAAAACAAACAAACCAGAACATGAAAAACCAAAAAACACGAGCAACCCAGAATCAGAACCAGAAAATCCAACTCGATCAGATGATTTTGTTTACCAAAAGTGGATTGAGCAAGCACAGATACGTGGCGGCGAAACGAGCCGTGAGACACAACGATCTTAATCAGAGGCCCAGAAGAAGATACATCATGATCAGCAACGTCTCTCTTCTGAACAAGCATGCCACCAGGTCTCAGCTCCCAGTCGATCACTCTTCTGAACCCATTATTGCTCTCTACATTTGCTGAATTTTTCGATCTTTTGATCATAGTAGTACCAAAAAAAATGGGTTTAAGAGAAAAAGAAGGTGGAGAGGTTGGTTGGATTGAGAGAGGTGTGATGGGTTGAGGATTGAGTAAGCAAACAAAAGGTGATTGGGACAGAGACGTCTCAACAGACCGTGAAAGCTATAGCGGTTGGGCGGTTTCAAGCTTCAATTTTTAGACTACTTGTGAGTTGTGATGAGAGCAATGTATCGGTAAATTCGGGATAAGAGATTGAAATTGAACTGGTTTGTTGACCCAGTTATCAATCTCATTAATATAATTTAACTATTTGATTATTTTTATTACTATTGACAATTTGAGCCATAATTTGTAAATAAATTAAGGTATTAGTCCCTTAATTATTTTTTTCCTACGAAGATTGTAAATATATATTTTGTGCCATATTGATCCCAATTACACACTATATATGGTGACTTTTTTTTTATAAAAAAAGTTGGGCTACACAACAGGTGGTAGCTCTCCCATTTTAACCCAAACCCCACCCCACCCGACGCAATGAGATTTTAACTCACGACCTCCTACGTGAAGATGTGTGTCTTGACCATTACGCCACCCCCCTTGGTGGCGTATATAGTGACCATTTTAGAACAAATCAAAAACTAAAATGATCTTTTAATAAACAAAAATGGATTCTAATGAAATTAAACTAATTTTGCACAAAATAGATATTACATAGACTATTTTAAAATATAATTCTAAATTAAGTCATTGACTCCAAATTCAATTTCTTTATTTTTGTTGGGGTGACTTTTGTTTTTTGTTGTTGCTTGTTGGTATAATGTAAAGCACATGAATCTGATTTTTAAACCTACCAA
This sequence comes from Pelargonium nanum, assembly GCA_036897485.1. Lineage (NCBI taxonomy): Eukaryota > Viridiplantae > Streptophyta > Magnoliopsida > Geraniales > Geraniaceae > Pelargonium > Pelargonium nanum. Next base: position 13,985 of record JAYMTF010000013.1, read on the forward strand.
TCTCCATTAAGGTCTTGACCATAAAAGAAATGTAATTATGGGCAATTTTCAACTCTTTACCTTGTTTGGTTTGCAATAATATAGACATTATTCCCAACTATGTGGGTCTTAGTTGGAGAGTCTTATTCTTCAATCCTCCAAATTTACATAATGTATAATGCTAGTAATATAATTGAATTTTGATGGCTTTGGCAATTTGGGTGAGGACCCACCACTGATACAAACATTACATAAATTTTAACCGGTAGCATTTGTATAATTAACTTAATCAATATACTTAATTGTGTCGTGTACGTGTTAATTTCACTTGATCAGCTCATTTTATTTAATTGAAAAGATTGTGGAATTCATACAATAAATCACTCATATAAGAATAGAATTATAAATGTTGAGACATACAGAAAAAAGTGGAAGCTACATAGCGCATGCAGACATCTTATTTGTCAAATACATGTAACTATGTAAGACACGTGACATGTTATGATTGGTTGGATGTGAATAGTACCCATATTATTTAGGCAACTTCGGTTTCTGCCGGGTGAGGTAGTGGGTACATTCTTGAGTTAGAAGTTTACGGTCAAAATTCATTTTCATTGTACATGCATTTGACGTGCACCAAGTAGTACAAACATAAATCATTTTCCAAACAAATTGTCTCTATAATGTGTCGCATATACTAGGTCATGCCATGTCAATCACAACTAGAGATGTCATCACGACAAGGGATTAATAAGTTTAGGTTCACACATTTTGTAATTGTGTTGTGTTCGTGTTGAGTTTTTGAAATACGCACCCAAGATTAATTAATTAATAGCATAACACACCTACTTAAGGTTATAACATATTAGAACTCCAATTTATAGTTTAAAAATGCATGAAAATTCAGTATTTGTTTAATTTCAAACGGGTATTGTTTGTTTTAAAAAATAACGTTCAATGCGGAAACCCCTCCATTTCTTGCTCCCCAAGCAATCGATCTTCGCACATATATATAAACTGCTTCTTCAAATGATATCTCACAGAGCCACTGTGCTCTCAAAAACCTTCGACAATGGCTTCTTCTGAACATTTCCGACTGGTCGGACCTCCCATTATCTCCCATCTCCGATCCTCCACCACCACCGTCTCCGCCGCTGGCAGAGACATTATTGGCAGCAATTCCAGCGATTCCGACTCCGAGACTCTCCAATGGAGGCACCTCTTCAAGCCTCTTTTAGGTTTCACCGAAAATCGCTCTCTCACCTACGTCGCCACCGGCAATCCCTGCCTGGACTTCTTCTTCCACGTCGTGCCAAGCACGCCCTCTCGTTCCTTGATCCATCGTCTAGATCTGGCTTGGCGATTCCATCCAATCACTGCGCTGAAGCTGATCTGCAACCTCAGAGGAGTTCGAGGTACCGGAAAATCGGACAAGCAGAGCTTCTACACCGCCGCGCTGTGGCTCCACGATTTCCACCCCCAAACCCTAGCTCGAAACGTTAGGGTTTTTGCGGAGTTCGGTTACTTCAAGGACGTGCTCGAGATTCTCTATCGCCTTCTCGAGGGCGAGCAGGTGCGAGAGTATGAGAGATCAGATCGGGTGCAGAGGAGAAAGAGTAAGAAAATTTCGCGGAGAAATCAACGCGCCGCCGCACGCGCGCTTGTTCGATACGCGCCGTCGGAGAAGAGAGGTTCTGCCGAATATTTATCAGATCTGACGGTTGCGCAGGAGAATGCGAGGTCGATGAGGAGGGAGAGAGACATCGCCAAGGCCGAAATGGCCTACGAGAGGTATAATCATGATCCTTATTTTCGGTTCTTGCATGATTCAATTTCTAAAATGTTTGAGAAGCTTTTGTTAGCGGATATGAAATTCTTGAATTCTGGAGAGCTTAATAAGATCAGTTTAGCCTCAAAATGGTGTCCCTCGATCGATTCATCTTACGATAAATCCACATTGATATGTGAAAGCATTGCGAAAAGGGTCTTTCCTCGCAAGTCCTTCCCTGAATATCAGGGCATTGAGGAGAGACACTATGCTTATAAGGTTAGAGTTAGGCTGAGAAAAGAGGTTCTCGTGCCTCTCCGTAAAGCTCTAGAGTTGCCGGAGCTTTACATGACTCAAAATCAATGGCATTTGCTTCCCTACAACAGGGTTCCCTCAGTGGCCATGAAGAAGTATAAGAACCAGTTCTTGAGTCATGACTATGAGAGATTCAGAAGCTATCTTGACAGTGTTAAGCGTGGCGAGTCAAAAATTGCAGCAGGAGCGTTGCTTCCTCACGAGATCATTGCCTCGTTGACAGATCCCGATGGAGGGAAAGTCGCAGAACTTCAATGGGAAGCAATGGTAAATGATCTTAAAAAGAAGGGTAAGCTGAACAGTTGCATTGCTGTGTGTGATGTTTCAGGAAGCATGACGGGGGAGCCAATGGAGGTTTGCGTCGCCCTTGGCTTGTTAATTTCCGAACTCAGCGAAGATCCATGGAAAGGTAAGGTGATAACTTTCAGTTCAAGCCCTCAACTTCACACAATTCAAGGAGATAGTCTGTTTTCCAAGACTGAGTTTGTGAGACAAATGGATTGGGGGAGTCATACAGACTTCCACGCCGTGTTTGATAGGATTTTAAAAGTCGCGGTTGCTGGGAAGCTGAGTGAAGATGAGATGATTAAGAAAGTGTTTGTTTTTAGTGATATGGAATTCGATAGATCAATTGGGCATCACCATTTTTATCACCGCTATTGTTTTGATACGAGTTCTGATTCTGATTCAGAATCAGATAGCTATTCACAGTACTATGTTGATCCTGATATGTGGAGTGTTGATCAATGCGATGACTTTAGAAAATTTGAGGCTAACTGGAGTAAGGAAATCAGGGAAGGATGGGGACACTGGGGATCGGACTTTAGAGTGATGCCAAGGAAGTGTGATTTGAGGAAATTCGAGGCGAAATGGAGTGATGTTTACAAGATCGAAGAAATAGCCCCTTTTGACATTGAGGAATATCATAAGAGAGAATTCGAGAGGAAACAAAAATCGAAGGCTAGAAGGATCAAAAGGATCCGGGAAATGTGGGGAACAGATTATAGAATTCTACGAGAGAAGTTCCAAGAGAATGGATATAAAGTGCCACAGATTGTGTTTTGGAACCTTAGGCACTCCAAGTCCATACCAGTGGACTGCAATGAGAGTGGAGTGGCACTTGTTAGCGGGTTTTCGAAGAATATGGTTAAGTTGTTTTTGAACAATGGAGGAATCATAAACCCTGAAGCTGTGATGGAGCTAGCTATCACTGGTGATTTGTATGAGCAACTGGTTGTGTATGATTGATTTGCTGTGGTTATTTGTGTTTGCTACTTGCTAGGTTTTGAGATCTTAATAATATATAGTCAATAATGTTGGTTCTATTGTTTCTTTTTATATTTTGTGCTTCATGATGGGTTCTGTTTTTGATTCTGTGGTGTACAGATTGTTCCAAAGAGTTGATGCTGATTTGTGTTGAGTTGCCAGAGAAATTGCTTTGGAAGGTATGTTGAATATAAATTTTAACACTTTGTGCTTCAAAACTATTGATCCTACAGTTTCTATTGTTTTGCAGGTTGTGTTTTTGTAATCTTTATAGCTTCCTTCATGTGGGTTATATATTTTGCTTTCTAAAGAGTTGATGGGCTCGAGTTGACAATTCGGATATAAAGTTAGGGTATCAAAATTCAAAAGACCTATCCGCATTTTTGCAAGCTCGGGTAGTATAAATTATGTAGCTGATCAATTTTTGAGTCGGATCTAGTTTGTTTTGAAGAAATTGTGAATTGGGTTGGACAAATATATACAAACTTAAATTAAACATTTTTAATTTGAAATCGACCCAAATTTTAAATTGGAAGAGGTTTTTTTTAGGAGCTGACTAATGAAACAATTATGTGAATTGATATGACAATTTAAATGTAAGACAGCCACATAGGACTCTTTGTGGACACATGACGGCCGAGCCCCATGTTAGCTTATTCACAAGAACCTAAACGCCTCAAAAACGACGGAGTGACACATGGTGCTTGCACGCCACGTCATTACTCTATTATAGAAAGAAGACTCAACTCACCAGTTCGAGTCATCTCCACCTCCAACGAAGTCTTCTCCCCCTCTAATGAAACTTTCGTTCAAGACCCTACTCATCAGACATTTGTCGCGACAAGCCCAAGCTATTATGGAAAGTTTTTCTTCACGACCAACTCGTCTTGTCATGACGTAACACGTCGATTCCCCTCTTCCACGTTGTTCGGCTGATACATTGCTCGTCGAGTCACATCCAATGCCCCAAAAGAATCCACAACACTTATAAGCATCAACACTAGACTCCCAACTCAACCAATTCCATGTTTGACCACCACTACGATATCTCGCTTTACTTGGACACTAAGACGTTACCTAAGGATGTAGAGCCTGTTAAGGACTTTGTTCCTCACTGTCATGTTTGAAAGGCAAGTGGGAGCTCCAAAGCTCATCTGAAGCTTGTATTTTGCGTCACTACAAGCTTAGAACTCAAACACCCAAAAAATAGACCTCACATCACGTGGCAGGAATGGTTGTAAGTACATATATATGTACAAAAAACCTTCCTTGGTAAGAAAAAAATCTAACATTTTACAAAAGATTTTCTCTCTTTAGAAACACCGTCTAAAGTCCTCCTTACTAGATTCAACTAATGAGATTCTTACTTTCACTTCCGAGGAGTTTTATCGAGTATACACTAGAGTCTCCATTAACGGTTTTATACCCTTGCACAGCCTCCATAAACCACTAAGTAAGGATCTAAGCCTCCGGCTCCATCACTGAAATTTCAGACCTAACACATTTCCAAGACAACTAGTATAATATGTTGACAAGACGACAAAGATATTCTATCGTGCTCATTTGACCGAGTAAAAAAAGTCGCATCACCATTACAAGTTGTGTGGTTTATCATACACAAACACAACACGGTTACGAGTAAAATATGTTTAAACCGAGCTGTGTCGCCTGTCGGGTTATGTGTCACATCTCAAGATGTATATGTTTCATAGTTAAATAATAATAAGTATAGAAAACAAATATAAAAGTCCCGTAGCTCAGTTGGTTAGAGCGTTGGTCTTATGAGCCGAAGGTCGCGGGTTCGAGCCCCGCCGGGACTATTTTTTATTTTTTGTCATATCCATGGGCCCAGCTATTGTAGCCCATTCTAATTTCTTATATTTTTAATTTTGTCTCATCCATGAGCCCAGCTACTGAGGCCCATAGTAAATGGGCCAAAATGCAGTTGACTAGCTCAAAAGAAATAGGGTCATGTATACCCTTGCAATTTTCACTAGGAAGTTGGTAGCTAAGGCTCATGGTTGACTTCACCAAATCTATATTTTGTATTGATATTGCAAACTTATGTCCTTTATCTGCCATGTCCATGGTGTTGGTTGGGGGAGGAGACTACAACTAAACAATAACTCAGAAGTGAATGCTCTTACTTCCATTTTAAGAAAAATTAAGAATTTCTTTATAGGTAGTTTAGTATAGAGTTGGCCAATTGTGTTATAAAACACACGAACATGACACAAAATTAACGTATTTGAGCTCACATGATTTGTAATAATGTGGTGTTCGTGTTGGAGAACCCAACAAGTTTAGTAATTGTGTCGTGTTTATGTTGGACCTCCAAAACATGCACACACGAATAATTTATCGTGTTGTGATGTACACGACACGTCCAGTTAAGAGTATAATTGTAAATATTGTGCATAATGTGTTGAGTTGCAATTCGTGTCAATCGTATCGTGTTTTACCATGGATCACTATTACTAAATGTGTCAGGCTCTTGCTGTACACAAATAACTTTTAGTACAACACACACTCATGAATTGTCACCTCTAGTGTGGTGTACTTAGTCGTGCATCCTTGTGATAATATGTTATAACAAGTTCAAGAGATATTAACTAACTAGTGAAATATATAATTTATTATAAGGATGTTTTTAACAAGTCATTCAATTTGACACACAAATTGTATAAATTTGTTCTATTCAATCTAATACGAAAATAGATCGAATCTGTCTTACGCAGTTTAGATCCGCTTTGAGTGTCCACGTGATCTAAACTAAATAGTCACTATATTATGTGAAATGGAACTATTGACCATTGACTATAGGTGATGATGGTGGGTCTCTCTCACTTGGTTTGGCTTGTTCTGTTCTTGCGTAATGTAACTATCCATGCAATAAATGTCTCTGACTCTCAGTACCATAGAACAGGAGACAACCAGACACACCCATGCCCATCTGCATTCATTTCATCATCATCTCAAGCACATTTTGGTATTTTTAAATAAACATTTACTGACCAAAAATAAAGTTGGTCAATTTGCATCTCAATGTGTGACCACTTAAACCTCTTCTTATATTTCATCATATTCCAATTGTATAGTCACAGAGCAAATCAGACAAATTCATACATTGTACATATAAATTTTCCTTGCGACTCAAACTTGAGCTAAACATTTTCAATTCGGACATGAATAAAAGGTTCGAACCAAAACCAAAATTATATTATAGAAAAATGTAAACTTCATTTGGGTGGAACAAATAAGCACAAACTCACATTTCACATAAATTCTATAATCCGCATCAGAAAATGACAACTCAAATTTTAGATCATATTCTCTCGAGTATGGATTGATACGGAGTAAACCATACCTAACTCGATAAATGTGTTTGTCTAACCAACAAAATCTAAAAAGATGCAAGTCGAGTATTAGTTGCTCACAAGTTTCCTTTCAAAATTGTCAACTCTACGTGCACGTCTTGTAACTTAAATTTGAGTTAAACACCCTCAAATTTAAGTTACACCCAAAAGCTGAATTTACCGAAGACACATAAAATCACTTCACTTCTGAAAATTTAATATACAGAATAAATTAACATTTAAGAGAATTCAACCAAGAACCAGAGACCAAATTGGCATTACGATGGATGGACTCTCCGTTCCGATTTGCTCTTGCAGCTCACCATCCTCTTCTCCGTCGCCGGCGCCGGAGATTGAGACGCACAGGAACAAGAACAACAAGCCGCCGATGCTACAGCTGAAGCTACAGAATCAGAATCAGAATCATCAACCTCATGTTGATCATGACCTTGATCGTCAATCACAATCTCAATCTCTCCATCATCATCATCGCCGTTGATTTTCTCGTCAGTCGAGACCACCGGAGCTCTGCAAATCGGACAACTAAAGTGAGACCGCAACCACATGTCAATGCACTCCACGTGAAAATCATGACCGCACTTCCTCAATTTCCTCCCTATATCTCCCTCCTCATACCCGCTCAGGCAGATCACACACTCCGGCGACACCTGCTCGCCGGAGCTGTACACGAACAGAGGAATGGAGGCGATGACGGAGGCGTCGAGGCCATTATCAGTGTCGTTGGTACTGTGACTAGTGTCGTAGTGGAAGTGGTGGAGGCGATTCGGGCCGAGGATGTGGGTGACGGAGATGGAGTTCCGCCGCCGGCGCCGGCGAGCATGGGCCAGGAACCACTTGGCGTAGACGTGGAGGATGAGAACAAAGAGAATTACGAGGAGCAAGGAGATTATGGCGGCTAAGAGGATGTTGGTGTTGTAGGAGGAGAAAATGGTCTGGATGGTTTGGTTCAGTGAGCCGGCGCCGGAGCCGGAGGGTTGGTCGGAGAGAGAGGGAGGTGTGGTCGGCGACATGGGTGATTGAGACGGAGACTGTGAAGAAGAGGGAGGTGTGAGAGGGTTGAGGAAGAGACAGAGGTGTACGAGTTGTGTTATTTAAAAATGGACCCAATTTACTGTGAAAATAACAATAGTGTACTGGAATCTTCTACAGTATCATATTTGGAAGAAACAGAGTAGTGAAAAAAAGAAAGATATTGTTATTATTTGCGGCTCAATCGACACTCGTATTTGTCACACAGACCAACAGTTAGACAAAATGTTTGCTTCAAATTGTAAGTGATTGCAATGAGCGCTCCAAATTTATACATGAGAGAGCAAGGATACTTGGAACAAAATTTTTTAGTAAAATAGATCATCCGCTCCTACAAGCATATTGGAGGAGATATATGTAAAATTTCACGAAATATTACCTCCTATAGACTTGACTTGTCCTAAGCTAGAAAATATTTGACTCATATTAATAATATTGACTCAAGTGCAACGCAAATAAATTGGATCCCAATAACCGGTCAGTATCCATAAATTCATTTAAACGGATATTAACGTTAATTTATAACAATTTAACCTCATAGATTTACCTGAGTATTAATCATTAACTCAATAATATATTCTACTAAGATATTTATTTTTCCCTCTAATATACAAGTAGAGAGAATCTCAAGTTATATTCATATGAAACCGCAAAGAAAATATCACGTCATTAACTATTAGAAGTTGAATTTGAATTAATGAGTATGAGTTAGTAGCTAAGACTCATTTCATACTAATATATAATTATGGAAGTAGAATGTATGAAATTTTTTGATCAAAGAATGTATGAAATATGCAGTTTGAAAGTCAACAAAATAAAAAAAATCTGTTTATTTAATAAGGAAGGTGGATGCGTAGAAATGAAGGTCTCGTGAATGCGACGGCAGGCAACAATTGTCGGATTCATGCGCTTATGATTAATGTTTGGCGGGAAGTCTAGATACATACAGAGATTGTTTGTCAAGATAGATCCAATAGATTTAGGGATGACAATTTAACTCAAACTATAACCACCTTGCCTCAACCAAATATATTAAATAAGTATTTTAATTTGTATTTTAAAGTTAATCGGTGTAGTATAGTTCATAATATATTTCTTACATACTCCCTCCGTTCCAAAATTAGTGTCCTGTTTGTCTAAATTTTTTGTCCCAAAATGAATGTCTTGTTTCCATTTTTAGGTTATTATATTATTGTTTTTCCCATATTACCCTTATCATTAAGTGTTTCAAATGAACTGCACATGGGCAGAACTGAACTGCAAATGGGGTGTAGGTGGAAAAGTGAGGGTAATATTGGAAACACATTAAATTATATGGTAATCCTTAATTTTTGCAAAAATTAGAATCAGTACACTCATTTTGAGACGGAGAGAGTATGTGTTATTTGATCTGCTAACTTGGTGCATCGTCGTGATAGGGTCAAGACTTGAGGACTGTGAAGGTAAGAAACAAAGGAAGGACACAAAACTCTATGAACTATAAGTACAAAACTTCGAAGCGTCATACTTCTAATGACCCATGCTGACATGTAAAATTATTTACTTACTGTGCATTAAATTTGACACCTCTCAAAAAAAAAATTGACTCCTAAAGTATAGTTTTTCCGATCGAGGTAACTAGTGAAAAATGTAGAATAACATAAACAATTCATAGGTCAATAAGAGTTTTGATAATCTAGATTTTAGAAGAAATTTCGTATACGGACTCATCACTTAATTGCTGAGACAGCGGCCGTGATTACCCTTTTTTTTTCAATTAGATGTAAGTTTCCGGTTATCATCTGTTTCAAAACAAAAACAAAAAATCTGAAAGTGACGAGTTCAAAATCGACATTAGTAACTTTCTCAAAATTTTAAGTTAAACGAAGCTTAGAAGCTGACATAGACTACAAACTTAAAAGTGAGATTCTTTATTTTAAGTTACTCCAGACTAAAGATCTTATCTGAGCCGCTAACTTGTTTAAGGCGGTAGTAAAGCGAGCAAATGCTCAATCTTGAGGTGTCACGTATCTGCTAACCTCGTGTTAAATCAATTATGCAATCATACTGTGACGTCAAGTTATGGACTTACTGTGTGTTAAACTATGTGCACCTAAAGTCTTATTCGAGTCACTAGTTTGTGTGTATGGTCACATTAGGATCAAGAAGTGATGATAGAAGGTGGTGGGTCAATTTCGGTTTCAGATCAGGGGACCCATGTGAATCCAATAATCAGATAGGTCCCATTTTTGAATTAGCATTCTACTCTACAACTTACATTTTAGCCTTGTGATTGTAGTAGTATTGTTGTAGTAGCCTCGTGAACTCTGGCCCATCTCCGCGGTGACACCTTATCATTCCTGTGATCCTGAAATTAGATTCATGCATCAATACATGGGTCGAAACTCGAAAATCCAAACCTCAAATACTCCAATTATCAATATCACATGTCCAAAAAACGAAGGAAGATTTCACACTAAATTGGGTGCGTACCTGGAATACGAATATGAATTACATGTAATAGTTATTGTTGCATTGTAGTTGTCGAAAAATGTTCACCTCTTAGGAAGTAATTTATGTTTTGTACATTTCAATGGATGATTATAGTAAAATTACAATGTGAGGCACTCCCATTAATGTTACATCTCGTTAACGAATGGCGATTAAATTAAACAAATGCAAAAGTATTGGCTCGGTATGTTCAGTAGCAAAGTTACACAAGTAAAAGTGTCAATCGCATACTCAGTCCATGAGTTTGTATCTTTTCTCTTGTACACCGGTAACTCCCATCTGTATCTCTATTATGGTGTGTAGTGGTACCTGAAGATCGTAACACGTTTCAAATTTCTAATTCTTCCCAGAAAAGGCCGATACTGTCTCTAAAAATAGAGTGTCCCTAAAACTGGAAATGCTAACTAGTTCACCAGGCATCCAATAATATCAAACCGTCAAATCCACTTTTTTCTTTTTCTTTTTTTCATTTCAATGGATCTTTTCTTTTATCAGCCATTTCAATGAATCTTTTAGCTTTACTATTTACTTGATTTAGTTGGGTCAGTGACTCAGTAGTCACTCCATTTTACTATAAAACAAATACACAAGTACCTCAATGTGCGGAATTTCTTTGAGAGGCCTGTCAGCGAAATAAGCATATAATGCTCTCAAAACTGCCTGCATGATTAATGAACAGTGAAGAACATTGTAAGATAGATTTTTCCTTTCCGGAAAAGAAGAAAAAGAGAAGCAAATTTGCCGAACAGAAAAGAACACAAGTTGATCTTTATTATATAATCACCTGGTGAGAGATTACAACAACAGGTGCTCGCTGCCGTTCAAGTTCAATTATCACAGGCTCTAGCCTGCAATGGATAAGGGAAGTTAGTAGTCTCGAATAACTGGAAAGCAACAGTAGTATTCTTATTATAAAAATATGAAATGAGAACGGGAATGAGATTCTCGTTCTAGAGTCATTCTCATGACCAAAAAATCATAATCCAAATATGAACAATGAGAATTTCATTCTGATACCAATTCCGAGTCTTGATTTCCATTCCTGAACAAATTCTTTTAATCCAAATGCTACCAAAATGTTAAGCATTGAGATAATTACCTTTGAATAACATCCAGGTAAGATTCTCCACGAGGATACCTATACCTTAGCTTGTCTTTTTTACGTGCCCTGCAATTATGAAAGGACACGTTAAGAAACCGACGTGAATTACAAGGACAGGTACAAAACAACTCCAATGCTGCTACAGCTCTCTTCACTATCAGAAAGAGAAATTTGATGCATTCAATACTCTATCTGAGCAATAAAAAGAAAAGAGAAAATGTGATATAGCAACATACTCATATTCCTCGGGCATGTTCTTTTTTATCTCTTCATACGTCATTCCATCACATACACCAGCATTTATCTCATCAAGGGCACGCCATTGTATCTAGCAAATATTGTAGAAATCATACATAACTTTCTTTAGTTACAAAGGAATTGCAGGTTCATCTGTCACTATTAAAGTTGGCTGTTCACAACTGACAAAGTTAATCACATTATGGAATCAAACTAACCTTGGGGAATCCAACAATTGGACTTGCTGTTATAATTGTCCTCTGAAGTGTGCTTGTCCATATCTAAACCAAAAAACAAAACAAAATCATTTGATTTTTAAGACATTTTTCTTCTCTCTCTCTCTCTCTCTCTCTAGCTTGTTAGACTACCAATACAGAAGCATATTGCTCAAGTTTGAGATTTTTGTTTGCTTGTCACATGGCAGCAAATGGAAAGATCAACTGAATTGTAATAGCATAATTCATGCAGTTTAGGAGATTGAAGTAAATATTAAAGTTGATGAATCTTACAGAAGCAGCCCTTTCAGATTTAAGTCGCTTTTCAACAAAGTTGGACAGTTTCTTAGCATACAGCTCTCCAGCATCACTGTTGATGTAACATAATTGTAAGATAAGTTAATTGTAGTGCTATACCTAACCCTAATCAAAGAAACTAAATTAAAACAGACTCCACGAAGCACCATTGTGAAATCAAAGACTTTGTCTCAGCGGAAGAGAATCAAAATCATATTCAAAAGTGATCCAAAGAGAAATTATTAAATCTCAACACGTAAAAAACTAATACGTAAAGTGGTACGATGGCCGACAACATATACCTCAAGACATTGTCACCTCCTATTCTGCCTCTAACATTATCTCGACTCTCTCCATGTCTGGTAAGCAAAATTGGGCGGGGTGTGAGATGTGTATTCACCTGCAACAGATTGATAGGAGTTCATATGATGTGGAGAAGGATACAAACATTCCGATGAACAACTTCAAGACAGTCTCAAGTTTTTACGAAGCCTTATAATACAACAAGAGAATATGCAAACATTAAAATTGAATGGCATTCTTCATTGAACATACCAGGAAAAAAACTATGCGTCCAGGAAGATAGCCACTGATATTGTTCACCTGAAACATGGAAATTGTAATTTTAAATAATATGGATTGAAATAATTGCACCACACAAACATCTTAAGATAGGAAGTCTAATAGATTCTCAATCATCTTCAAAAAAGGTACAAATAAAATCCTAAAGAAAACAAAAAAAAAGGGCAGGCAAAACCTTGTATAAAAGTAGCCCCTAAACAAGTTGTTTTTTTTATCAATTACAAATGGTTGAATAATGTAAAAAATAATGAAAAAGAGCGGTAATATTTCAGAATTTTCTCAACTTCATATATCAACTGTATTTTGGAAGGAAGCTAAATATCGACACTTTGAAAGAAGTACCATGACCCCTATTTTTCAGTTGAAGTGGTACAATATTTAACAAGGAGAGAATCAATCTACATCCTGCCTGCAATGTAAATAATCATGACAACATAACACAACCAATTTCCTTACTTGTATTTGTCCACCGTGTCCACTGGCCATATCAATCATTTTGATGTAAGAACCTTCTTCTACTGGTTCATATACCTGGCAAAAAGACAAAGATCGTACACGTTAATATTATATATAATTATATAGAGCATTTGTCACCACAACCAGTTATAAGAAGTATGCTTTAGAAATTTACTTTTTCATAATTGGCTAGTCGAGTTTTGAAGTCTTGTAATCCAGCTTCAAAATCTGGCCTGCAGAAAGGCATTGATAATTGAGTCCATATTTTCCCATATAAAGTTATGAATATACGAGTATGAGAAAGCAGCCATACTCCTCTGCATAATCAGGGCTTTGTTGAATTTTAAGGCGTATGTTTCTTTCAATAATGCGCTCATCGTTACACAGTGTTTCCAAAAAAATAATCTGCAGAAAACAGATGCATCATCTTAACAGCCTGCGACTATATGTACTATATAAACTTCAACTTGTTAATAGTTAACTACAGTCAAGAGAGTATCATGCCATGACTGTAGTACCTTGCATTTCCCTTCAGCCATTTTCATCAGCATATTCCTTCGTTTCCTAGTACTGTTTGTGGCATCAAATATCCCCACCTACAAATTAAAATAAAATTAATAAATAAATAAGGGTTAGGCACATGTCATGGAATTTTTTTGCAACACCAAACACAAAATAACTTACCTGGCCACCTTCTTGCATCCAAGAGATCATATCTTCCATTGCCAGGGCTGCTACCTAGTAGCATGTGATAAATTAAAACTATGTACAAAGAAGAAGGTTAATATGGTGTTTAATTTCATCAATTCACCAAGTACAATTGCATTCAGTACCAATAGCATTCTTATCACAAACAAGTTTCTCTTAGTGGGATGACATGTATATACATTAATTTGTAAACATTTATATCATGCAATGAAATTATATCCATCAGCTCCATGATTGAACAGACCACAGTACTGAACTCATATACATCATCTCTAACAGCATATTTACTTTCTCTTTGTTGATTTTTTCATTGTTATTAAGATTGGTTTCATCCAATGTTGCACCAATACCAACATTCGACACGATTAGAACAAACGTTTCACCATTTTTTTTAAAAAAAACATGACTTGTTATATTACGATACATTTACATTTTAATTAAATTATTTTATATATAGCAAATTATATGTATTTATGTTTTTTAATTGTATTGAGCTTAAACTTGATAGTATGTCAAATTAAAATTAACATAAATCAAACTAAACAAACAACACAAATAATGTCCCACAAACAAATTATTTATATATATAAAAAAAAAAACAAGGTATCAAAATCTATGGACAAAATAACCAAGGCTTTTTTTTTAAAAGAAAAAATGACTTTAGAAATATATTTTTATTAATGAAAAGAGCACTGTGTCAGAGACGCGTTGAGAACATTTTGGCTTTATTTTTAATTTTTCAATTCCGATTCAAATGTCAAGACCATGTCGTGTCCAATTCGCGTGTCAGACCCCAACACTATGCCAGGGGAGATTGTCGGTGCTTCATAGGTTTCATTTTTAATTAAGCACTCAGCAGAAAAACAAACAAATCAAAGCAAAACCTAGTCAAAACAGTAACACTTTCAATGGATACTCACCTCATTACGTGCCTCCATGCCTTCGGGATTGTCCGCTCGGAAAAAGTCAGCAGTCTGTATCAAGAAATTTGCACCCATTAATGAGCTTTAAGAAAACATAACAAGAAACTAAGGAAACTGGCTTATATTAATGACCTTTCCAGCAGTAGCATTAATCAATCACAATTACATATGAAACACTATAATGACCGAGTTCGTTGAACATAAATTGAACCACAAAACATAAGAATACACCTCCTTTAACAAAAATCTACTTCTGAAAAACAAAGCATACCTGGTTAGCTCCATGCTTAAGACGTCGATACTGTGACAAGCAAAGGGGAAAATGTCACATAAGACTATCTTCTTTTTTCCATCAAGTCAAGCTTTGAGAATCATGAAGAATACAAATGCTAAGAATAGGAGTTACCTTCCCAACATTGAAGTGTTTGGTATCATGACCCAACCATCGGAGATATCTTGTAAGTTTAGCTGCAGTGAAAGTCTTGCCACGAGCGGGTAAACCAACCTACACAAGCAAACTTTTGAACTAAAATAAAAGAAACTCAGACTACTTTCAAAGAGACAACAATTTGACTCTAGCCTTACTAATTTTCTGATGGAATTAATAGGAGCATCAAAAGTAATTAAGTTCTAGGCAGTTCTGACTCATCACTTAAGCGAGGAAATTACCAGGACAATTGCCAAATGTCTATCCTCCTTTGGTCCAAGCATCTGATCTGCCACAGCTGCAGCTGTGACAGCTCCAGACGCTGCTGGCATTGAATTCTGACAATTAACACAAAGCAAAACAATTGGGAAATTAGGATAAATTATATATAAAAGAATACCATGAGAGATAGCAAATGGTTTAACTTGAAAAACATCATAGATGGAAGAAATTTTATTTTTCTACAAACCTTGGTTTCTGTACCCAGTTTGAGGTCAGTGGCAAAAGTGTTTGAGCTAGATGATTTAACAAGCCGAGGAGATCCAACTCCCCTGTCCACAAAGAGTCCTCTGTGGCTGTCTTGCCTTTGAAATGGGGAAAATGTCCCAACTGACTTTGATTCGACCATTCCAGAGCCTAAATATACCTTGGATGGATCTGGGACAATGACCTCCATTTCCTATAAATGTTTACATAATAATCATACTTAAAATAACATAATAATAGCAAGCACAAACAGAGGCTTATTTTGTTTTACATATTGAGAATTAAGATTCAGATCCATCAAGGGAGATCTGACAAAACTGCAGCTCTCTCTCTCTCTCTCTCTCTCTCTCTCTCTATTGAGAAAAAAAATGCAAGATGGGTTACCAAGAAAAACCTTTATAGTTGCAGGACGATCAAGGACAACACCACCATCCTTAAAGGAATAAGAAGAAGTGACTGATCCATCATTGTTAGAAAAAACCCCAGCATGGAATAAAGACCTTGGAGTCTCTGTCATGTTAGCTGCATAGACAAGAGTTGTGTTCACAGATGTTGCTGGAGCCGGGACGACATAATGTTCAAGATCAAGCTCCAGACTAGCTGAAGAGCAATTCTGATATAAAACACGAAGTAATGTTTTTAGTCAAGGTGTCCTTGAAATCATTTGGAACCATTGTTCCAACTATAAATTAAATATTTAAAATTTAAAGTTTCGGCAGGGAGCTGCACAGTCAGTAGCTGGACTCAATAGCAAGATATACAAGGTTGCCCAGAATTTTACTTGAATTTCATCTAAATACCTTCTCATGTTGTTGGCTTAGATATTTATTGAAAGAAAAATATAGAATCACAACATCAACATGGACAAAATGATAAGATAAATCTCTTGCATTATTTTAAGTATTTATACAATATGCAAATATGAACGAGGAGCAAATGAGAATTAACAATTTTTTGTTCTTTTCATTTTTCGTCTAGTACAACTAATTTTTTTTGTATAAATGGAACAAATTCAGTTCTCACATTTCTAACTGAGAACCTTCTTGAAAAAAGAGAAAATAGCAAGCGTCATACAGGATTTATTAACAAAAACTGTTAAGAATTGTGAGTTACCACATACCTCAGCGCCACTCTCAGGCGCAGAATTTATACTAACATCAGGAATACCACGAACAGTGGAAGGCTGGAGGTTTTCTTGATAAGCTCTCCAACTAGCTGCGAGGTCAAATGGTGAAACCCGGTCGGCTTTGATAAAAACCTGATACTCAAGAACTTCTTCAGTACTAAGCTTAAATATTGCAAGCCTCGCATCCCCTTGTAAAGTTCCTCCAATAAGTTGACGATTTGGACCCTCCTCAACTATACAAGGTGCACTATTGTACTTTGGCTTCAAAAGGAACTTGAAATCCAGAGTTTCTAAATCAAGTATCCAACACAAAGTTAGCTGGTCAAAATAATTCACTCGGAACCACAATGAACAATAATGCATTTCTGAGAATGGCACAAAATGTGAAATGATCTCAGTATTGATTGATTATATTCCATTAATTCCAGTCAACATAATCCTAATACAATTATTTTCCATCATTTTTTCATGTATACAAATGTTGCTTTGTATCTCAAATTATGCTTTTGAACACAAACTTGAAATCCATAGTTTCTAGCTCAAGTATCCAACACAATGTTAGCTGATCAAACTAAATCACTCAAAAGCACAGTAATGAACAAAAATGCATTGTTCGATTGCTGAGAATAGCGCAAAATGTGAAATCAACTCAATATGGATTGAATTTATTATACTTTCCATTACTTCCAGTCAACTGAATCCTAATACAACTATTTTCCATTAGTTTTTCCTATATACAAATTTTACTATGTGTCTGAAATTATTCTTTTGAACACAAACTTGAAATCCAGAGTTTCTAAATCAAGTATCCAACACAAAGTTAGTTGGTCAAACTAAACCACTCATAAACACAATAATTGAACAAAAATGCATTGCTCTATTGCTGATTATGGCACAATATGCAAACTGAACTCGGCACTGATTGATTTATTAAAAAATCACTCAGAACCACAATAATTGAACAAAAATGTACTGTTTGATTGCTGAAAATGGCACAAAATGAGATGTGAACTCAATACTGATTGAATCGGTCATAACTTTTCATTAAACTCCAGACAACTGAATCCTAATTCAACCATTTTCATTAATTTTGGAACATTCGAATAGAAACACAAAAGAAAATATGCGGATACTTCAATTAGCTTCGAATCTGAAATTAATCATTTACTTCACAAATGCAACACTAAAATTTCACTGTCTTCAACTACACAATCAATCAAACTAATAATGGACACAAAGTTAACAAACAGTTCATAAACTGTAAAAATACCGTGATTAGGAGGAACAACGAAGCTCAATTCCCACATTGACGCAGACTCTCGCTCCATCGAAAGCTAAAAACCGCAAAACCAAACAAAATCAGAAACAAACCGCGCAAAACAAACTCCAAACACTGAAATAGTAGAAAACAAATCGAAATTAGTAAATTACAGCTCTAGAAGAGTCCCAGGAGCCAACGAGAGGAGCGGAGCCATAGACATGAGGAACGAGCTCGCCTTTGCGCTTATAGTTCTCCATCTTCAGCGACACATAGAGCTGGCCTCCGGCCTGATGCAGACTCTCCTCCTCCTCCTCCCGGCCTTCGCTGCCGTGCCAACCGCCCTCGGCGTTCTTCGACGCTCCGGTTCCCATTCTCCGGCAACAACGTTTCTGGAATCTTCTGGAAGAGAAGAGCTCGCAGAGGTGTGGATGCGGAGAGAGAGTGTGTGCGTAGTGGATAGATAGATGAGAGAGATTTGAGAGATAGAGATCAAAAGAAGAAACCGATTGAGACGGAGACAAAAAAATAAAGGAGAGGACGATCGATGACGAGAGCTGGAGCTTTGGCTGTTACGGAAATTGTTGGAGAAATTGCAGTTTTGCCACTCTGTGTATTGGGTTTCGGTGTGGTTTTGGGGTTGGTTAGTTTACTCAAAAGGATGAGGGTGGGGACGCAGTGCCACACGCTTGGGCTGCACGTGCGATGAGCCTGTGGGCTAGGCAGCAATTGCTTTAATCACAAGGTACTAGATGGAAATTACTTAGATAGCCTTGTGCTGCTGATTATTAGGAGCATACTAATTTGGTCCGTCAACTAATTTTCCCTCGAAATTATCCAACAACTACGATGATGTTTGGTGTTTGGTAACATTTTAAATCGGTTTTCGAAAATGTAGATGCGTGATTCAAACAGTTCGTATTAGAATCATCTGCTATAAAAAAATATGTATTCAGTGGCGACTAGTGTGATGCACTGTAATAAATTTCTCGTGTGAGAGTACGTGAACCTGTTTTAACAAACTGTAATTCATTTGTGTGTGAAAATGTGTTTCTATCTCATCCTTAAAAGGTATTTACAAGAGTAACGTTATGCTTTTAATTGGTGGAAAGCATTTAAGAAACAAACATGTTGAATTTGGACATATGTCATGAAGATGAGTCTCTACACCAGATCACGAGTCGTTTAATGGAATGTGGACTGAAAGTGGAGCATGATTCGGATTTGATGCTAGTTGTGTCATTTTGGATGAAGCAATCTCACACTTAGTATTATACAGTTGTTTGCCTTCTACACGGTTGTGTGACAACACTGTTGTGTGGTCATGCCACAACCTGTTATGGTCATGTTAGACAATTCCAACTCAAACCGAATAACCACTTGAAGTTGGGAACCATTACTATAGTTGACAGTTTGGGCCCGACCTAAACTAGGCAGGCCAAAAAATACACATGGTTTTAGGCCTACTTTTTGGCAGTCTTAACGCATCTTAAAGGTCTTGCTACTTCGTAGATAAGATTTTTTTTTCTATCAGCTTTCCTCTTTTAATCCAGAAACTCACATGAGCCTATAACGAATTCGAGACCTCGAAATGAATCTAAAACGCTTGTGGACGGGTGATTATATTGGTGGCCTCCGGATTGAAGTGTAAGGTCCAACCATAAAATTAACAAGTCCAGTTCAGAGGCCCGTTAGTGTCTGTTCACCACAAGGCCCACTAGCCCATTCAAGTTGTGATAAGGCCCATGGGCCCATGTGAATTTTAGGGTTTTGCTATAAATACGTAAATACCGCGCAGACCCATCCGTCTCACACTCTTCTCTTCCTCATCAGTGAAGTTCCTCACAGCGAGAGGCGTCTCGGAGAAGCAGCGTCAGCGTCAAGATGAGAGCCAAGGTAACGTCTGAATTTCTTGTATTTTTGGTAGGAACATGTTTGATTTATACTTGATTCGATTCGTAACTTGGTTTTGTCGAATTTGCAGTGGAAGAAGAAGCGCATGAGGAGGTTGAAGAGGAAGCGCCGAAAGATGAGGCAGAGATCCAAGTAGAAGCTGTAGTTTCCGTGGAGCTCTCGGGCTATAGGTTCTGGTTTTGCTTCATTAGCTCTGTTGTTAGGTTCGATTCGCTGTTTTGGAGACTTTTTGTGATTCTGTTTTGTTTCTAGATTATTGACTCTTTTGATTTGTTTTCAATTAAAAATGCGACATGGTTCAAGTTTTGCATTATATGATCTGTTGATGATTTTGTTGATTTTCGTGGTTTTGAGTTATGGATGAGAATGTGTGGATATGATTTTGTGGCCTATATGTGAAATTAGCTCAAATAGGTCGAAAAGAGCCTCAATGCTTTGTTGCAATTACTGTGGATTAGTGTTTGTTTTGTTCTTGAAAATCTCATTTGTCATTATAAACATGTTTTGCTCTATTATGTGTAAGTAGGAGTGATGTTATTATACCTTTTGGGTTAATGAGTTTCACATGTAAATTGGGTGTTTAGTTCTTGATATTTTCATTTGTCATTGAGAACTGTTGGTTTTGCTATTGTGGGTAAGTAAGTAGGTGTCATGTTAGCATACCTTTTGGGTTAATAGGTTTCACACATAATAGAGTGTTTAGTTCTTGAAAATGTTACTTGTCATTGAGAACAACAGGTTTTGGTATTAAGAAAAACATGTTTTGCTATATTGTGGGTAAGTGCTAGTGGTGTTAGCATGTTTTTAGGATTAATTAGTTTAGAATTTTGCACACATTTGGATTTGACATGTAAATTGGTTGAAATCCAATGGTGCTCTCTTCAAGTTGAGTGTGTGTTGCCTATTGTGAGCTAAGTTTCAAGTTGGATATAAGATTTCTACTCAGTCAGATACTTTTGGTGTATTATGCATACAGTTAAAGCCAATTGTCTTCAGATTAGTGTTTGTTTAGTTATTGGAAACTTCATTTTCATGGAGACTTCATTTTCATGGTGTATTATGCATACAGTTAAAGCCAATTGTCTTCAGATTAGTGTTTTGCATACAGTTAAAGCCTATAGTGTTGTCTGCATGTCAAGTGTGTGACCCTATTTTGAGTTGAGCTGCAATGTGGATTTAGGATGTGCTTAAAATTTAGTGTAGAGTTCACAAATTGACGCCCTTACCTTGATCTTGATGACCATCTTTGGTCATTACATCTTGTTCAAATTCATGATTTCTGTTTTCATTCAAGAAAATTAAATTATACCCCACTGTTGTTTCTGTTTTGGTTAATGTACAGTCATGTGCTGAGTTTGAGCCCAGTTGTGATGTGTCTTTATGAGAGTAAGGATCATGTGTGCATGTTGTGTAAGGTTGATTATTGTTTTTTTGGGCGACCGATAATATTCAGATAGATTTTAAGATCTGATTTTTGAAACACAAAACATTCACATGAAAATTTGAAAGTTAAGAACTACTAGTGCTTGCAGAAATACTCATTTGGAGGGACACAATCTAATAAGATATCTGTTATGCTCTTATTCTATATTTCACTAAGCTCACGTCACTACATGTGATCTTGAGGCAACATGTTTGAGTTAGGAAATCAATTTCTATGTAAAATATTAGTAGACTACGTACAAAAACGACACGCTCCCAACCATTGTCTTTTTTTTTTTCTTTATTGAGGATTTGGGGGACGACTATTGGCAGAACAAACCCTAGATCCCCACTCAAGCAGCTCTTTGCTTGTGTCATCCTTGTGAACAATCACTTCTATGAAGCATAGACAATCTTTCATCTCTCCAGTTGCTGTTTCAATTGCCTTGACCAGTTCCTCTTCATATCTAACCTGCAGCATCAAAAGTTTCAAATGTTCTCATGACTTGTAACTCACAAGAAGTGTTCAGATAGAGCTGGCATTTCGAATTTTGGAGGTTTGCGGTTGTGGGTGTTACATAGAAAATATGTGATTTAGTGTGGGTTTGTCTGACCCGACCGGGACATGTTCCCCATGAAAAATCTTAACTGACCCGAAAATTTACGGTGTGTTTAATGTGATTCAAACCCACAAACATGTGTGTAGATTCTAGGTGTTTGTGAATTCAGGTTCAGATTGTGAGCTCTAATTGACGTGAGAATGTGAATCCACATACCTTGGCGGTCCAGCACTTTCCTTCACCATTGTGGATTGCCTCCACCAATCCTGTGTAGTTCCAGTTCTTGATTACATTGTAAGGACCATCATGGATTTCAACTTCTATGGTGTATCCACCATTGTTTATTAGGAAAATTATTGTCTTTTGTTCACATCTTATCATTGTTGACACATCCTGTGCTGTCACCTGTGAACCAAAAACAATAAATGAGCTATTCAAGCAAAGAGTGATAACAATGGATCATTCAGTTAAGAATGAGTAGTGCAAGACAAGTATATAAAACTAGGCTATTCTTTGCTAACCTGAAAGCTCCCATCACCAATGCAAGCAATCACACGTTTATCGGGTACTGATTGAGCATATCCGAGCGTTGCACCAACTGACCACCCGATGGAACCATATTGCATCTGAAACTCGTACCTTCAAATTAAACAAATTCGAGTTTGTAACATTAAGCTATTACATTCATCTACCTATTCTCCGATCTCTGCAGTAGTGAGGTCATCGTGAATTGTGTTACTTACCCACATCCTTCCGGCAACTTCAGTTTCTGACAATTGAACCAAGAATCCCCGGTCTCAGCAATCACAACTGTGTCACCTGAAAGCATCTTCTGTATATGGTAAAAAAGAATATTAACCCTTAAAGGCTCTTCAGGCTCACACTTCAAAGGCTGCCCCTCGGGAATATAAATCCTCTTATAGTTCTCGTACGCCGTCGTGTTGCACTTCACTTTCTTCGCAAGTTCTTGCAGAAAGTCCTTCATCAAGACACACCCGAAAGAAGGCCCGTTCGCGATCACAACGCGACTGGGTTGCACGATGATAGCCTTTTCCTTCTTCAGCAACAACGAGTAACCGACGGAGCTGTAGTCGTTGAAAATGGGGCCCGCGAACAAGTACGCGTCCGCGGACTCCACGATCTCCCCACAAAATGCGGTGCCTACAGCTCCCCAATACGTGCCAATGAAGTGGGGGTGGTGCTCAGGAACAAGACCCTTTGCGGATGGCAAGACAGAAATTGCATAGCCACTAGCATCAGCAAGCTCCACAAAGGCACTTGAGGCCTTGGAGACTCTTAGTTTTGGACCACCCACCATGACTGGCTTCACAGCCTTGTTCAAGAAAGCTGCTGCTGCATCAACTGCAGCTTCTAGGCCCATTGGATTGCTCACTCTGAATCAAGAAATGGCATGAAAAAACAAGGCCCGATTAGCCGGTCAGATAGCTTTTGGATTAGAATTTTTGTTTAGAAACGAAAATCAGAATGAGATTTCGATTAGTCAGGTTTCAATTAGCACTTTTTGGTAATGAAAATGGAGTTGAAATGATCCTCACTACCGATTCAATCTTTTTAATTCAAACGCTACTTAAGAGTAATACGATCAGATGGAAACAATGTTGACGCTTTGAGGCGTGATGACACTGTCTTTTAGGCGTTAATTGCTACTAAAATTGTTTATTTATAGGTAATTAACGATAACTTTGATGACGTGGAGCTAATGTCACATCAATATCATATCGTTAGAGTTAATTGTCAACTAACTTCTCAACGAAAAACGTGGAGTACATTGACATCAAAACTCTATGTTCTATGGACTAAATTGGTGCTTTACTAATATTCAGACTTCATTGACCATATTTTTTAACGGTTGTTTGTTAAAGGTGCCTCCAAACATTTTTTTAAGCATTCTTAACAACACATTTACACAAGTGTGGTGGTGGTGCATAAATAAATAACTATAAATCAAATTAAAAAAAGTTGAAAATTTCCATTTTGGACCAAAGTTAAGCCCAACCAGTTGACTCAAAACACGAGATTTTGGTTACGCTATTTGTAAAAGTAACATAACATTTTTATTTTTTCAATGTGAGACAATAACGATTGTTATGAATTTGTAGTTACCTTGGTGTGAGAGAAAATGGAATTAGTTCTCTATTAAAAGTAGGATGAGCAATGCCAGGCAAATTGCAACTGAGGCTAATGTAGACAGGCTTGCTTTCTCTTAGGCCTGTGGAAATGGCTGTGTCAATCATGTCATGTGCATCTTCCAAGTTATTCACCACAGCCTAACACACACATCAACACACATAATTAGTACACATTTTTTTCTTGACAAACTCGACCCGACCCAATACTTAATTAGATGTGTTTTATATGACCCGAACATGTAAAATGCATGTTACACTCTATGTCGGTTGATTCATATTCAAATAGTCAACTTTACCAGAAAGCATGTAACAGTCTGAAAACACATAAGCTCTTGCGTAAAATCCGTCAACCCAATAGTACGATGCAAAATTCTATTAGACCCATTTTTTTAATGACAAACTCGACCCGACCTAAAACTTGATTGGATATGTTTTATATGACCCGAACATGTAAAATGCATGTTAGACTCCACGTCCGTTAATTCAGATTTAAATTATCAGCTCTACCTGAAAGCAAGTAACGGTCTGAAAACACCTGAGCTCTTGCGTAAAATCCGTTAACCCAATAGTATGATGCAAAATTCTATTAGACCCAAAATCATTAGTGTTCGGTCCTCCGACGATACAAATCACCGGCAAATTCTCGCTGTAAGCTCCGGCGATGGCGTTGATGACGCTGAGTCCGCCGACAGTGAACGTCACGACGCACGCGCCGACGCCGCGAGCCCTGGCGTAGCCGTCGGCGGCGTACCCGGCGTTGAGCTCGTTGCAGCAGCCGATGTTGTTGAGCGCCGGCTCGGCGATGAGGTGGTCGAGAAGCGTCAGATTGAAGTCGCCGGGAACGGAGAAGACGTCGGTGACGCCGATCTCGACGAGGCGGCGAGCGAGGTGGCGGCCGAGGGTGGCGTCGGCGGAGATGTTGCTGTTTTGGGCGGCGGCGGTGGCGGTGGTTTCGTTGGCGGTGGGTTTGCAGGAAGCGTCGACGGACTCCATTAATTAATTAATAATTAATTAATGGGTTGGTTTGTAATTAATGGTTTTGATGGGAAAATTTTTGGTTTGGTTTGGGAGTGAAGAGAGTGTTTTGTACGAAGAAAAGTGGTGAAGCGTGAAATGAGGTGGTGTTGGTTTTGTTGGAGAAGACCCAGTCGAGTGGCGGTTTATATGGTTATGATCAGTTGTAAAACAGTTGTAAATATTGATATTTTGGTCCTTCAATTATTCATTTTGTTCTAAATGGTACCTGATATAATTTCTGATTCAATTTGATCCCGGACCAATTCATATTGTTTCAAGGAGGCTTATTGGCGCATATATCCGCCTTACATGTGAAATGCATGTAAATCAGGTGACAATAGTACTAGCAATTCAGGCAATGGGTCGGGTAACCAGCGGGTTCGGGTAGGACTACAATGACCCTAACCCAACCCGCATGGTCACGGGTACCCATTACCCGGCGGGTATACTCGAACTGACCGGTGAACTATTAATATCTAATCCAAAACTTAATCAGGTAAAAAGCACTATACCCAAACCCGTTCATTTTACGGGTAATCCGCGGGTATGGGCCTAAATTACCAGCTCTAGGTGACAGGTTGTGATTGGTGGAAATTGGGCCATATTTGTGCTATTGGACAGTTTTGGTTTTCACGGGGTGGGGTAGTGGATCCCATCTTGTGTTAGCTGTGATGGACGGTTAAAAATCAATTTCAGTTTTACATGTATTTCACATGTACGACGACTACATGTATGAATATTTTCCTTGTTTCAATATGGTCGACAGATATATTATTTTATTTTGAAGTGAATATATGGCTCATATTTCAAGTTATGTACACATTTGTGAAGTGTTTTTAACTTCAACAATGTCAAGAAAAGAGCCAAAAGATAGAAGACACAAAACCAGAATTTACAACTAAGTAAAAATTAGTTCTTTCCTATTTCAAGATATGAACAATTTACATGAACTTCAACATCTGCAAAGAAAATCTTGGCATCAACAATCTTGTTAGCTTCAAGCTCTTCGATTTCACTTCCTCGAACCCGACTACGCTACGCTTGTTTCTATACATTAACTAGAGAGCAAATTGCAGATAAATATCGTATACTTAGTTCTATTTGCATATAGCTCCACATTCTCTACTTTTTAGCGACATTTAACTCCTTTCACTTTCGAATCATGAAATTGACGATGATAGCAGGGTATAATGGGTAGTTTGAAAAAAAAGATAGATCGTGTGTCGTACACATGATAAAAGAGAAAATCTAGTTAAAAATAATTAACGAGGAGTTAGCTGTCGTGAAAAAAGAGAGTATGGAGCTATATGCGAACGAGACTAAGTATAAGGTACTTATCTGTAATTTACCCTTAATCAAACATAGTAAATCATACCAACTTCGAGCAAGGACGTGTGAGGAACATTCAGAACAACGTCGGGCTCTCTGCAGTTTTTGCTAAGAAAAGCAAATACGAAATCTATAGCTAGTTTCTTTGTAACTGATGACGATTTCTTGGCCTTTGCATGAGAGTGCCCGAGGATATAAGCAACGCCGGATTCTTTAGCTCTCAATATCTTCCGAGACTCGTCTTTGAGGCAATTTCCGGATTTAACCCCTTCAATATCATCAAATGTCTCAACCGTGCTCTCCTCATTGCTCGAGCTCACGTAGCTTTGCTCGGGTTTTGCATAAAAGGCGCTCAAAGGACTCTCGTCTTCTGATTCCACAAATTGTATGATTCCCGACACCAGTCTAGACTCGAAATTATAGTTTTCTTGCTGCAAATCCTTGTAACCGTACCTCACAATGCACCGAAACATACCATACTCCTTCGGGCCAACCCTAGAAATCTGTAACCGTTCCTCGTCTCCTACGTATGGAACTTGAACAGATTTTACACAAACAAAAACTAAAACCTGATGAAAAGCGGGCAAGTTTGTTACGAAGTGTCCAAAAACAGCGGGAACTCCCGTGACAAGGTTAGTGTAAACAAGTCCGATACCAGGAACCCGAACCATGCCAAGGCTAGGCCCTAAAGCGACCAATCTATTCATCGAAACCTTGTTCTCTATATCAAACTCGTGTTTCTTGATCGTTCCGTAGTTCCATATATACATTATAGCCATAAAGATTAAGGATAGTACCAGCGGGATCCATCCACCCTCGGGGACCTTGCAGACGGACGCTGAAATGTAAAGAAGCTCGATTGATCCGAAAAACAACAAAAACGCCACAGCGCTGATAATTCTCTGCTTCCATACGATTATCATCACCAGTGTCATCAGGCACGTAGTCACAAACATGACAGTCGTGACAGCAAGTCCTGAAGAAAACAGCAAAAGCAATCATAATTTGCTACACATGAACGGTTCCAATCTATTTTGTGCCAAATTGTTTCCCATTTACAAACATGATATGGTGACCATTTTGAAACAAAAGTAGATACTAGAAGACTAAAAAGGAACAAAAATCAAACGAGTATCAAATTGACACAAAATGAATACTAAGAGGACTACATTGAAACAAAACTCAAATTGGGGACCAATTCGACACAAAATAGATACTAATGGGACCATTTTGAGACCCAAAAACTGCTCTGATACCATGTTAAATTTTGATGCTAGGCTACATACGAAGACTTGGGCTACCCAAACTATCATAATATATAGTAATATGCAAACTTGATCAGTAGAATTATACCGTAAGCATGACCCATCATGTTCGTGTCCCTCAATCCTATTGTCACACCTAGACAGAGGCACATCAGCATCCAATTGATCTCGGGAATGTATATCTGCCCGTAAATTTTGCTCGAAGTATGAATTATTTTCACACGAGGAAAGCAATTCAGTGCACAACACTGGCTTATAATAGAAAACGTTGCGGATATCACAGCCTGGCTTCCGACAACAGCTGCTAAAGTGGCCACGATGAACACGGGCCAAAACACAGCTTCTGCACAAAGACGTAATGATATTGAACTAATAATCAAAGAGTATATGGCAAATAATTATATCGATTATTCGGGTAATTTCTTGCCTGGTATGGCTTTGTAGAAGCTTCTTTGAATATCTTCGTGATGTTTGGAGAGAAAGGCGGCCTCACCCATATATGCAAGAACCAAAGAGGGATACACGAGAAATGTGAAGGCTACCTGGGAGTTGCATACCGAGTATTATGACACCAAGAATGATATTAGTTTAATAACTAACGTTACGTACATAAGTAGCGTAGCTACTAGAGCTGGCAATTTGGGTCTTAACGCATGACACGACACAAACACAACACGAAATAAGTGTGTTTGGGCTCACTAATTTTGTAATTGTGACATGTTCATGTTGGAGTACCCAATACATTTAATAATCGTGTCATGCGAGCACAATTCAATAATCGTGTTATGACTTGTCCAGTACGTCCCCCAAACACCTAGCTACTTAACATAGTTATGTTAAATAGGTTAGATTTGTGATATTTAATTGTGTTGGGGAGTGTCGTGTCAATCGTGTTGATTTTGTTGTGCAAAACATGTTAAGTCATGTTGTACTAAACGTGTCATGTCAACCCAACCCATTAAGTTAAACATGTGAAACATGTTGTGCTCGTGTTGGCTCATATAGCATAGTCAACCTTTAACAAGCGCGATAAAAACACGGCACACACAAACGAAGTGCCAGTTCTAGCAGAGATATTAACTCCTATTAATATTCCCTTGGGCATTATATTAAGCGTATTTTTTTACCTTTATGGAGAGTGGAGAGAAATGGCCAACATCAGCAAACATTGTCTCCACACCTGAGACAGTACTGAGACAGTATTTTCAGAAAACTAGTTTTCCTCTAGCTCGGTCTATCAGCAACAAAAACCACAATTTATAGTATTATTGGAAATGTGAAAGTTGTACCTGTGATTGAAAGAACCACTCCACCTAGCGACACCCATCCCTCAATGCCAGTGCTTCTAAGGAACTTCAACATATAAACCGGTGAAAGTGCATGGAATATATGTGGATTCCAGCGAAAAATATTGTATACACCGATGCCGCTGATACACAGAAGCCATGCA
The DNA here is from genome assembly GCA_036897485.1 of Pelargonium nanum. NCBI lineage: Eukaryota > Viridiplantae > Streptophyta > Magnoliopsida > Geraniales > Geraniaceae > Pelargonium > Pelargonium nanum. Next base: position 43,133 of record JAYMTF010000013.1, read on the forward strand.
GTAACGATTGGAGCAAACATGAAAGCAACTCTGTGTGTCCCATGATGCTGAACGGAGAAAAGCCCCACGAGAATGACACACGATATAATAACTACATAATCTGAAAAAATAAACAAAATTGAACACAAGTTTAGAAGATAGTGATGTGGGTAATAAATCCCGGGGAAAAAAATGAGGTTGGACTTACTCTCGTGAAGTTCGGTGATTTTAAGTTTAACTCCCGAAACTGCTGAAAGGACTGAAAAGAAAAAAATGCATATAAGACCCTATGAACATAGTTACTAGAAATACTATATTGAAATGCATATAAAAATTCACATTCCGGAACGGACGTTCCAAAGCATGAAATCTGACGTTCTGGTTGTGATTGAAAATAACAAATAATAATAGCAAATGAAATTCCACCTGTTATACTTCTATAAGTAAACCTAGTACATATATAGACCTAAAAACGATCAAAGTCCACAGACTTGTATTGTAGAGCTCACATGAAAAATCCATGGCATATCATATAAAAGTCTAGAAATAAATAGAATCTGAAAGATACCACATCCAGTTACCTGATATTGCAGGAGTGATGATACCATCACCAATTGCCATACACGTTCCGAGCAGAACAAAAATCAATAATGCTTTACTAAATTTCGGGTGCTTCTCGAGAAACGACTTCACGAAAGAGCTCTGCCATGTTTCCGCCGATCCATCAGTCTCGTATGCAGACAATTTCTCGTCTGTGGCTTGTTGGTTAGGCAGAATGCTAAGCTTTGCATGTCGACATAGAAGAGAGTATAATGCAAAAGTACCGCCTGCTCCATAAGCAAAAAGTTGACATCAACAAAATGTTGTTCTACGTCATTTATCAACTACAGAGTCGTTTGAACCATGAATCTATGAACTCTATCGAATAATGGATTATTCTGTGGGTTGAAAGTACCCTCTAAAATGATCAAGAATTTTTCGTTCAAGAATAGGAATAAGATCTCCATTCTTCGTGTTAGTATTAAGACTACCCAAGCATTATCTAATATGTTGATAAAGCACGGAATAGCTCACTTTCGGCATTCAAATTTGGCGGAAGGGCAAACTGCAGATAAATACTCAATAATTAGCCTCATTTACATGAAACTCTCTATACTTTTTTTTGGTGACAACAAACTCCATGTACTTGCAAATTTGAATTTCGTTAATGTGAAATTGATGGTGATTCTAAAATTATAATGACTATTTTGGGCGGGAAATAACAAATCATGTGTCATATACATGATGAGGGAGAGAAAAATCAGCTAAATCTAACTGACATAATGAAAAATTGAAAGTACACAGAGTTAATTGTCTCGAAAAACAAGTATATGGAGTTTTCTGCAAAAGAAGCATGTATAGGGTATTAATCTGCAATTACCCTCGACAGGATACCAAACAATAACAACAACAAAGTCATTCCCGAACAATATATGTTGGGGTCAGCTACATGAATCATAAGCAAAACTGTTCGAGATCTTCAGCTCGTATTCCCCTCCATTCTAGCCCATCGAATGCTATCTGCTTACTTAATTAAACCAAGCGCAGAAATCTTGTTTCTGTAAATCATTTATTTGCTGAAATCTTTTCAGCAAATTGATATGCATGGTCCTCACGAAAGTATTGTTACATACGTAATGTTCTAAGCATATCCACTGCAAATTTATCCTCAAGAACTAACAGTCATATCATTTATCCAACAAAAGTATTGTTACATACGTAATGTTATAAGCATATCCGCAACAAACTTATCCTCAAGAACTAACAGCCGTATCATTTATTCCATCTCCTAAGCAAATTCATAAGTAATAGAAACTGAAAGAATATTCGTAAGTACCTTCACCATTGTCATCCGCCGACATGACAAAGAAGATGTATTTGAAGAGTGCAATAAGAGTAAATGTCCAGAAAATAAAGGACAGCACCCCATAAATCTCTTCATCGTTCTCGTGGAGGCTCAACTTCCCGGAGAAGGTGGTCTTGTAAACATAGAGAGGTGAGGTGCTGAGGTCACCATAAACAACTCCAAGACTTTGATAAGCCAATGTAAGCATTGTTGTTTTGGAGACACTCTTCAAGTTCTGAGTCCCAAACACCAAATTCATTAACATATATAGCTTATAAGCTCTATAAACAGGAATAATAGGAAAAATCCAGAAGAACAAAAGAAAAGCTTTCAATTAGTCAATAAATAGCTCAGTTCTACCCTAAAAAAATGCCATTGGCCAAGTTCTAGGACCCTTTAAAACCTAATTGCCAAATAGCCAGTTTTTACAGTTCCATATACGAATGCTAACATTTCCTGGAAATTTTGTCAGTGCCTTTGTCAACTTCCAGAAGAATCTACCAACCAAAATCTCCTCCCTTTCCACCATAAATTACTATTCTTCATATTTCACCTCTAAATCCATGAACAGAGCCCAGATTTGAAGCAAAACAAATTGAAAATGTGACTCTCACCCCTTTATGCACATTGCTCAAAAACACAAATTTCCAAAAACCCATCAAAATTAACATAAAAACACAAGGACCCATCAACAGAAACCCAGAAAAAACAACCACCCACAAGCACTGTTTGATTCAGAGAAAGGGTACCTGTGGAGGCATTCCTTGTTCCACAAAATCCACAGATGGGTTCATCATGGGTTGTAGCAGAGAGAGATTGAGAGTTTTGGAAGTAGAAGATTGGATTTTGAAGAGAAGAGAAGGCAGAGAATGAGAATATAAAGAAAGAGAATGTGGGAAGAGAGTGAGCAGCAGAGCAGTAAGTAGTAAAGAGGAGGCAAGTGTTGTGTGTATCCAAAGAAGTTGCAAAATGCATTCAATGCTCTTTATCTCCCTCTTCTCTTTCTCTTTCTTTTGCAGATTTTGCACTAATTTTTTCTGCTACTAATCACTTCTCTTTGTGTTGGATGATGTCTTCAACCTCACTACTATATATATGTATATAAGTGTGTGTATATATATATATATAGAGAGAGAGAGAGTATCAAGAATAATTGGCTGAGAGTCTCAGCCAAGAGATAGAAAATGGATCCAGGCTGGGGAGGGTATAGGTGTAAATAGCTGACGTGGCATCACCTAATTAGCTTAGTGTCTTTTTTCTCATATATATATTGGTTAGGTAATGAGGTCCTTGTATAAGTTCCTGTACATCTCGAGACTATTTTTATTTCTCACATTCTTAATACGGTATGATCGTAACAAAATTTATTAATTACTAGTCTAAAACTTTGAACTAACTCATCAAATGTATAGTCTCAAGGTAACTGTAAGTTGTTCAAACGATTATAAAAACGTTTAACTATAACAGTGCAACACATTCAAGAGAAAAACTATTGATTATTAGTTCTATAATTTGAACCCACACAACGTCTCGATGGATGCGTGTGAACAGTTTCAAAGTACACGCAAGTTGGTTGAGCGATCATAAGAGCGTACCCTCACAACGCTCTACGGATAGAAGTGTAAACTTTTTTTATCGTTTGCCATAAAGCTTGATTTCACCCAAAGAGGAAATAGTTGACTTCCCATGATGAATTTTGTGTCTCAACTAATTTTATGTCATATGTTTTTCCAATTATTGAATCTCGATCGAAAAAGTTAAGACGTGTTTAAGTGGGGGACCATTTTAGCAACAAAAGACACAGTTTAGGGACGAAATTGTTCTAATTATAATAGTTCATGAACCATTTTAGAAGTAGACATATATATTATATTATAAAAATGTCTTGGATCAATTTGTATAAATCTCAAAATTGTTTTATTTTCATGGCAAGAAGACGCGCCCACATTCATAAAAAAAATCTCTTATTTGTATGTAACTAATAATGAAAATTTCAATCCTTCAAAAAAAATAATGAAAATTTCAATCATATTTGTTATATGAGCAAAGCTCGAAGACAATTTCTAATATAGCAAAAACTTTAAAATAGAGGAGTTTTATTTAAGCAATAAAAACTTTTTATGTCATGAGATATTGTACAAATTAATAAGCTTTTAAAACAGTGAATAAATAAACAAATAAAACAGTTTAAGAAAATGTTTATTGCATTGAATAGTGTGGAAGTTGCTTTTTTTGTTGTACCTTTGATTCCATTTTGTTTGATTACAGAAGTTTATTATAATTTAAAGTTAAAGTTTAATTACAAGAATAATGGTTATTTCATAATAATTGCACTAATACAGGATCTGTTTTTATTTATTTATTACAGAAATAACAATTATTACTTAACCCATGCTTATATGCTTATAATTTCATCACTATACAATAGAATATAAATATAGTTCTCACAAGTCATAACTAAATATCGTGCTTCTACCTAAGAGTAGTGGCGCAGTTGGCAACGCAAACTGCGCGAGTGGGAAGAGCATTTGCGTTCGATCTCCGCTCAACACACCCATGAGACGAGGTGAAGGCTTTAACTATGAACAAACCTCAAATGAGGATTAACCTGAGTGTGGTAAAACGGCTTAAATGTGTCAACTGCGAGTGTGTGGGCCTGTTTAGAAATCTCGTAGTGTAAACCGAAAAAAAATATTGTGCCTCTAAACTAACCCACAATACCACATTGTTTTAAAATGCAAATCATAAAAGAAAATTGTTCTAAAGAGATTTTAATTAAATATTCTTACAATTTCCTAAGAGTAGAGTAAATAACGTATTTTCGCTTGGTTGTTGAATCACGATTCAATTTAGGAATTGAATTATAATTCTGATTTTTTTCTCGATGCGGGTTGAGACAATCAAAATAACCGATTTGGGAATTGAGACTCGGGAGAAAACAAATGAATATGACAATCTCAATATGATTTTTTAATTCTAAAATTTATAATTATATATTTTTCTCTCATTCATTCCAATATGTGATTAGAAGTCATGAAAGTAGTATGAGTTGTGGACACCAAAAATGGTGGCATGGGCTTAATTAGTAGTTTAATAGTTGGTTAAAGATTAATAATTGTTTCAACAATTTAGCAGAAAAATGGGCACTTTGTTAACATACCCATGATTGCAAAAATTAGTTTGTTTGGGAATAAAAGAAGGAATACAAGTAAAAAGTAAACTAATGATGTGAGCATAATATTGTTTAGAGTAAAATGAACATCAGTTGACTGATATAAAAGTTACATCAGTTGACTGATATAAAAGTTATATCAGTTTTGCTTAAAACTATGTAGCTTAATATACTCATTAACTCATCACTAATCAATACTACGTAGTTTTGATAAACATATGAATTTTTTGATTTTTTACTCAAATCAAAATTACGTAGTTTTGATTAGTGATGAACTAATGAGTGTATTAAACTACGTAGTTTTAAGCAAAACTAATATAACTCTTATATCAGTCGACTGATGCCCATTTCACTCTAATTTTTAATATATAATTTAGATCAGATTTGGGTTAAATCTTTTTCAACACGAATTCAAAAAATTCGACCAAAAACTCGAATTGATAGTTCTACTCTGAATAACCAAGTATGATGATCATCCATCATGATCAGTTTTCGATCTTTTTTATACTATCCCATATTTGAAGAATATTGGGCCAGTTTTGATCAACGAAAATTGCATGTCAGATCAGAACAAGCAAATCTATATATTATGCATTAATGGTTTGGTATTTGACTCGATTCAAAACCCAAAACTTAAGTAGATCCAAAACTCTTTCAGATAAGTAATTTTTCAATCCTAACACAAGAGAACTCGAAAGTGCCACATCTCAAGTGACCAAATGAGGGGGACCATTATGCCCTCTCCAATTATCTAATATCTGAAAAATATTGGGTCCCTCCAATCCTAGATGAACTACACTTTTTTCTCTCTTCTTTAGGTTACATCCAAGCATGCATGCACTAACCACACAAGCAAGCATGGTCTCATTCATGAAATTTGTGCCTTTCACCATTTGTTTTAGACAATTTTGTTACATTTTTAGGTAATAATTTTGGTGTGGTGATGTTGATGATAAGACCCAAATTTCAATTTGGTCCCTCAAATTTTGAAAGCAACTTTTGATGTACATCAATTAACCAATACAATATTAGATTCCAAGATTTGATGTAAACTTGTGCAAGACTATGGTCCAAACCAGTCACTTTCTCACATCCCAACATTTACCAACAAGCTAAGTTTGAGTTTTAGTGTAGCTGTAAATGTTTTTGAAAATTGGATAGGAAGTTGAATTGGTTCGGTAGTCGAATGACCAACTAAAATGACAATTTTAATAATATACTGCATAGAAAAGTCTCGTATAAAATTGTAAAACTAACGTGTTACTCCATAAGTCTTTCCGAGCATCGAACACGATCTCCTCACATTCTACATCACTTAGTCTTACACAACAGTTTTTCTTCTGACTGAAACCTCTCCAATGCCTAAGTTAAATCTCGGTAACGAGTCAATATCTTAATAACTGAATATAGTGAAGCAGACATATTTTCTCATTGTTTGTGTAACTCTATTTACAACCAAGTATTTCGTTTACTTTTAAAGTTGTCACTCTGTTTTTGCTGCTACGAGTCTTGCTTCCGCGCCTCTTGACTCTTTAGGTCTAAACCCGTTTCTTTATCGAGTAATGCATATACCGGGGAGACTCATCGGGTGATACTCCTCATGACACCTCCTAACATAACCAATGCATCACCCAAGACAACCTAATCTCAGCTCTCTTATTCATTTTTCTTCCCAAGTTATTGGGATAAAGCCATAGCCACACAAATGTATGTAAATTTGGAGGTTTGGTTGGGTTTATAGGACATATGATTAACAACAATTAACAACCAAATCTGCCAAGTTTGTTTATCTCGTACTCATTTGACTTTCAATTGTACGAAAATCCTAATAATTGTTAGTACATTGCACGAGGAGGGAATACAAAATTCACAATTAATGAATGAATTGAACCCTTATACCCAAAAAGTGAAAGCTGTGGGTCAGTTAGGTGTGCCATCATTTTCATGTATTTATTATAGCTCAATAATGTGACTCCTAATTTCAGTATTGTTTGGTTAGGTTTGTGGGTCATTTGAATGATGAATGTAATAGGAAGATTATGGAGGTATGTTTGGAGTAAAAAAATTAGAAAGTAAATTGGGCTCTATGTTATTAAAGATATGCTTATGTGTTTTTTTTTCTAACTAGGTCGTGGGAATGTAGAGCTAAAAATTTGGACCGAATTCACACTTAAACTCAATTTTCTCGCAACGCATTTTCCCCCAACCTATTTAGGCCCATGATGCAGATTTACATTGAGGGGCAAATCAAATCGATTACAAATCAATTTTGTTCGGGATTATATCAATTAAAATCTAGTTCATATCCAAATTTAAAGAAGTTCAGATTGTTCACATAACATTTGTTCAAATCAGACCAATTTTAGATTTTATTGTAAAATGTCCGAATTCAATCCAACCTACAAGGGATCGTTGGTAATTTGAGCTCGGGTCCGAATCCAAATTGTTAGGCCTAGGTATACTTTACCCACAGATCTTCCATGGTAAACTCAATACGGTCCGAATTGAAACTACCATGCTTGTTTGGGTTAACACAAACACAAACGTCACACGTGGGTTTCAGGTAATGCAGGTCCAATTAAATCGCCGTCAGAGTCAAATAAGCCCACATTTACTCACGATTAGAACTGGCAATTTGTGCCGTAATTCGACACACACACAAAACAACACCCAGTATAGCAAAAGACGAGAAATAAGAGTATCGAAGAAAATGACGATTGAAACAAAGTAGCACACATTTTTTGCTGATAAAATATAAGAACATATGACAATTCCTGACTCTGCACAAATCAAGTAATTATATTCCAGACGCTTCCGTGACTTGCACCAAGAAAATAAATAGTATCAAAACCCCCTAAATGAAAACTCTCTAACCATACCCCATCTGGAAAGAGATAACCCCCGACATCCAAACACCGACTCCGACTTTGACCAAATGTTGACAGACTCTATAAGACCCGGGACCATTCAAGCCAACAAATCTGACCCAATAAATTTCACCAGCGTAAATATGCTAAGGTTTGGGCAGGAAAGGTCGGGAAACTATCCTCAGTTTGAAAAGGATGATGTAACGTAACAAACAGATCCAGTTTTAAGTTGAGGAAGCGGGCTCTTCACCTTTCTTATCGGCAACTTCTTTTTCGGGATCAGTCTTTGTTTCCTCAGCTTTCTCCTCGGATTTTTTCTCTTCAACGCTCAACTTCTCCAGAAGCCCAGCAGCTGCAGATGCATCCTTATTTTCCTCTTTCTTCTGTTGGGATTCAGCAACTTCTTGAACCTTTTCCATGAAGCTTTTGCAATCTACAAAAAAAATTATCATTAAAACTTATCAGTGACCACTTACATCATAATGAAGACTAATGAAATGGCATTTTAGTGGGCAAATAAATATAAGCTGCATATCATTCTAGTAAACAACGAACGAGAAAGTTTTTCTAGGAGGCAACAAAGCAAGCAGCAGATCACTCAGAAGCCTGAGAATGTCGATTTCTAAGTGATTATACAAGAGAAATTCAAATGCATGCATAATTGCAATATTTGGATCTCCAGAAAGAGCTCGATAGCTATTGATAGATGCTATCGGTAATCACAAGACTATGATAATAAAAATGATGCATAAACATATGATTGTATTTACTTATGCAGAAAATGTACAGGATCCAACTTTTCCTTATTTTGCTCATTCACAGAAAATAGGATATATGGCAAGGCACAAGCAGTTAAGTGAAGTGACATCCTAGTATTGAATAACAACAAATTTTATATGCATAATTTATCCATGCTTAAACACCATTGTTATCAATATACACAGCCACAGTTAAATGAAAAGAGTGACCATATAACTATTAACTACAAACCATCAACATATTAAGAAAACAGTTCTTGTAGGTATAGATATAAATTACTCCCAACGATATCATCAAGGTAGATCATCTAGAAACACCACTTCCCTTTTCGGTTAATTAGCGAATTACCAACACTATCCTTAATATAAGTTAATTAGAGCCCATTGAGATAGTTAGAACAGCCCACAGGGATATAATGGGGAATATATAACTCTAACTAACTAATCATTAATTTTCACAAAATTGGAAAGAGGATATACTCATTTTGGGACTGAGGAAGTATAATTTTATATTTCTACACTCAAACAAATAAAACACCTAAATTTTATATTTTATAGTTACATGAATTTTCAATGCATTGTTTTAGTAACTACATTTCATTTCTGAGGAAGTGTTGTAATAACCACTTCACAAGTATCTCAACCAATACAAATTTAGTTCTCACATCCTAGTTTTAAAAAATACTAGTGCTATCAGAGTGTGTACAAGGGAATGATGTTTCCATCAACCAAACACCATCGAGTTAAGAGAAAAATGATATTGATATACTATTCTTACTCAGAAGCATCACTTCTGTTGCTAGAAGGGCACAAAAACAATCTAGCACACACTAAATCTAACTTCAATTATTCAAATTCAAGATCGAATATTGTTATGTTTTGATCCTGATTATACTAACTTACTGACTGATCCAATTATTGCATTGATTTTGCAGAATGTAAAGTTTGGAACCAAAATCTACAGCTAACAATAGCATCGAAGTCTGAGATAATCTAAAATTCACACACAATAGTATGTACGGACACTTCAATTAGCTTAAACAAACTAAAAAATGGCGCAAGTGTTAGAAAATACTCACTCTCCACTGATCCAAATCTAATGCAGAAGAGCTCATCCTTCAACTCTCCATCGGAGTAGTCAGCAGCATGCCACACACAGGACTTCTCATTTCCAGCATGTTCCTGAACTGACATAGTAGGCAGAACTGCACAAAAACACAATTGAAGAACAAAATTCAACCACAAAGAAGCCAAAAGCAAGTACAAATCAACCTCCAAGGAAGAAAACAAACCGAGATGATTGGCACAGATCTTGAGAGTCTTCGATTGCCTCATAACGAGGCGAACCTTTCCGGATTCCTTGTGCTTCAAGAGCTTCACAGTTCCGGCGCCTCTCTCCTTCCACTGATTTCCATCTTTATCGAATCGATACAGCTTAGCTTTCCTGCAACAACAAGCAAATCGTCAACATCAACGGATCGAAAAACCCTAGGTAAAGATGATCGAGAGACTTACAGATCGAGAATGGCGTCCTCGTCTTCCTCACCGGTGGAGACAGCAACCTCCTCGAGCTTCACGATGGGAGCGACCTGAGCTCCGGTGTCCTCGTCGTCGCCGGCGACGGCCTCCTCCTCTTCTCTGCGCTCGGGATCGGTGCTTGCCATTTCAGAGAGAGAGAGGGAGAGAGATTGGAGAATTGTTGAAGCGTAGGGCTTTTGAGAGAGAGAGGGGAGGAGGGTTTATATAGGGGGCTGAGACAGTGGAGGTTTACGCCAAATGAGGAGAGAGACGGAGAGGGAGAGAGGTTTTTCACTTTACAGTGAAGAGAAAGGGAGTGTTTGGGAGTCGGGATAATTATGCCCTCGCCTGGTGTAGCGTAATTCTGCGCCTGCTTGGGTCCAGTCTAATGATGTGTTTGGCGTGTTGGTTAAGACTTTCGGAAACGTATTGTATGCAAGATGCGGACCAAAACTGCTCGAGGAAAAAAAATGGACTTGTTTAGTTGAATCATTTTTCATGGTTCTAGTGTGTCTCATCACTTGATGAGACAAGAAATAAAAAGCTACGAGTAAAAACGCTCAAGTTTTTTTGTCCCTGTTTAGTCTCCGATTCGAATTGTCATGCATATTTGTATGTACATTCATAACACACACTAACACTGAAACATTTTGAAACTAGAATTGGCTATGTTTACGCATTGACTCATGTTTGCAAGAGCAATCTTGCCGATGTGTTACACATTGATAAATAAATGAAATTTTATCAATAATTGTATGCAAGTGTTTTGCGGAAAAAAAAGATAGAAGAAAAGAAAAGGCCGCTCATATCCACTTCTTGCAACACAGATTTTCAAATATTGTGAACATTTTTCACTTTTAAACTTCAAATGCTCGAAATCGAGACCTTACAAAAGGAAATCAAGCTATTGGCTGCTCGACACATTAGGCTAAGGGATAGGTACTAGCAAAGTTATGTTGAAAATGAGGAATTATTTTAAGACAGTATATTAAGGAGTAGAGAAATCAATTGTGAATTCTAAGCAATAATGAAATCGTTAACATTAAAAGGTAAAATAGGTGAATACAAAATTTCCAAATCTCCAAAGTGATGGCCTTAAAATGTTGTCTCAACTCTCAACAACTTACAAAAACAAAGGCTCCCAATAAAACTATACCCTATACACGAGGTAAAAATGCCACAATAACCTTAAAACAACCATCGGAGGTCACATGATAGTGTAACTAAGGGTCAAAAGACTCAAAACATTGTTTCTGCAACCCAAAAAAAATTCCACAAAAAAGTAACGACAGCTCTGCGATTGTGATTTACGTGTTAGCCTCCAATTGCTCGATTTATGAGGAAATCAAACAGTTACGAGATCAAACTCATTGATTCATAAACATTGTAGCTCACCACTTACGAGTCGTTATATTCACTATTGCCGGCGGACTTGAGTTCACTGAGTCGGGTATTAGTATGAGCCCATAGGTGGCATGCCAAAAGGCGGCATTTGAGGCATCCCCATCCCGCCCATGGGAGGTTGTGGGGCATAACCACCGCCCATTCCCATTGGAGGCGGAGGACCACTCATTCCCGGCATTGGAGGTGCCGGTAAAGCCAGAGGCAGCAGTTGGGCGTACATATTCTGCAGAAAAGAAAAAAAAGCATAGTGAGTTCATGTCTATTACTCGCAGCAATCAAAACAGGTGAGCAAAGTTGATTTGTTAATGTAGGCCCTACTAATCTGTTTCGGGATATCAATAAGGCAACAAATGAGTTGTTGACATGAATTTTGTTGATCACGGTGACATAAAGCTGGCAATTCGGGGGATTTTGGGTTCGGGTTGAAAATACTTAACCCAAAACAGACCTGCAAGAGGTACGGGTTTGTGCGGGTTGCCCGCTCTTATCCACACTTTTCCGTGGTAAACCCAACCCAAAAATAATCAGGTCTACTTTACCCTAACCCACATAAATCATAAAGTGCCCACAGGTATACCAAGCAACGTGGACCGCTACAGCGGGGCCTAAATGGATCGGGCCGTACGTGTTTTTGTCGGCCTAGTTTTCGTCAGTCCTAACGTGACTTGCCACTTAATGAGAAAGGCCGGGGGCCAATAAAAAGTTGAAAATAAAATATTGACTCGTGCTACGGAATAAGAAATCGTGTATTTTCGAAAATAATATTGCATTGAGCTGTACCTGCTGAGCAACCATGTCCTTCTCTTCCTTCTCTTTTGCTCTTACCTCAGTAAGAGACTCGATTTTATCCTTCACAAGTTCATCAACTTTGTGTGTGTACTCACGCATGAACTTCAAAGCAAAATAAATAAGGTTAAGAGGAACATAACGTTAAAATTTCATATATGAGAACGACTGGGGATGGGAAATAAAAAGATCACCTGCAAGAGGTAGGGGAAGGCAAAATCTATAATATTGTTTATCCATGCTAGCTCAAGAGCAACATCTGGTCGGATTAAATCGTAACAAACGAAGAGGCACGCTGCAAAGCATTCTTTCTTTCCCTGCAAAAGAACATGGTTTCATAGGAAAGTTCAGATTTTTGCCCGACACATCAAGCATACACAACAATAAAAGGAAAGGAGCATCAAGCACAACACCGGTTACACCAGCCAAAGAAAATTACTTGAAATCGAGAAGGAAAAAAAAAAAGCTAAATGAGATTGACAAATCAATTGAGGAGAAAACGTACCTGCTCGATGAAATAGACCAATAGTTCCTCTGAAAGTTCACGGTCACCCGACTGTGAGCACGTCTCCATGGCATCCTTGTAATGATTGTCTTTCTTTGACAACGCAATAGACTGCCTCCATCTTCCTGCTTTCTTGTAAATATAAGCTGCAACACGTCTCATCTCAAGAAGTTCATGCTTTTCAATCTGCTCAAAACAAATTCAATATTGTAAAAACAAGTTCCACCTTATACAAGTTACAAGATTAGCGATAAGTAGAGCTGGCAAATGGGCCAGGATCGGGCCTAAATAGGCCAGGCCAAAAACACAAGTATGCGTATCTGACCACTTTAGTCGGGCTGGGGACAGTAATGGCCCACGGGCTGCAGCTCAATTTGCTAGCAAAATAGGTTGCGGACAGGAATCAGGCCAAGTCCATTCAGGCTTGGGCCTAAACAGCCAGGCCAACAAAACTCACATGTTTATCGGGGCACTATTTGTTGCCCCGGACACAGTATCATCGAGCGAAATCAGTGATGGCCCACGGGCTTTTGGCCCATTTGCCAGCTCTAGCAATAAGTAAACATGTTTGAACTAACCTTCTGTGCCATGCCTATCATATCGAAATTGTCATGCACATCTATTGATTCACGAAGTCTGTCGTAGTCCTCTTCCTCAATGTAGATCTCATTCAAAGCTTCATTTACAGCAGAGAGATTGTTGCTCTGAACCGCAACCATGTATGGCTTGATAAGACGGAGGTGCCCAGCCTGAAATCCAAAAGAATACGAATATAAACATCAAGATCATTTTTGACAATTTACACATCCTACCGGCTACCACCACAAAGAACCTGTTCAATTTTCAAGCAAAACTTAGCGGCAAGGAAATACCCTAATTGCGAGCAAATGGCGAGTATATACCCTAATTGTGAGCAAAGAAAATAAAAAATATATATATATACTAAGAGTTGACAAAATGACAAGGAAGACCCTTCCTCGCCATATTGGCAAGCAAAACGGTGATATATTTTCGAGGAAGGTTATTAGGCGCCTGAATTTCAAGCTAAAAATTTGATCTGGGAAATTTGGCGAGCAAACAGTTTGATCGCCATTTCCTAATCATCTTTGAGCTCGCAAATTTGGCTGTTTATGGTAGTGTCCCTCGAAAATGGCAGTAACATAAAGCAATTATAACAATATAAAATATGAGTACCTTTCGCATTATATCCACCACACGGGTATGATCAACACGGAGGGCCAGTACATTAAGAACATCATTGATCAGATCAGGATGTTCTTGCAAATAAAAGTGCACTGCCTTGTAGTAAAGCTCAACATTTGCAACTTTCACCGCAATATCTTTGAATTGCATGTGATCCCATGCTTCTGGAGAGTGGTTCATTACAGTGGTTGCAGCATTATCAAACTCGTCATATTGGATATATAGATACGTCAACTCTTTCCAGTGCTGCTGTTCATCACAAGCTCGGATCAGCTTGGGAATGTTGAGACGGGTTGAGAACAGCTTAATATGCTCCATAAGCTTCTCATATCGGTATCTTGCATATAGAACTCCCAACTCAGTGAAAATGCCCATATGTGCACGTTCCAATCCCAATCCGCTCTCCATGAGAGATATGAGTTCCTTAAAGCACCCCCTGTTTTGGTAATACTCGCTGACCTCTTCCAAATCATCCACCTAGAATGTCAAAATATGCAGAACCAAGCAATTAGAAAACAGAAAAATGTTTATAATGTATAACGAGCTAAAACATAAAGCAGGTGTATGAGAGATTGAATAAAACAGTGGGTTTGTATAAACCAAGCAACAATACAAATTTTTTATTATTTGCAAGACCTTTATTTGAGAACTTAAAGTGATATGAAGGGCAAAAATGTCATTTCACGGGTTATTAATCATCACCAACCGATTTCTAGGGGCGTAGATAAATTTAACCCCAAAATAGTAAATTATACACTACCTGAATGATGATATTGAGGCCGCATATCTGGGCCAAACGGAATTCTTCAGCATCTACACAGGCAAAGCAAACAAACTTCCATGTTTTCGAGCTATTAGCTTTCCGAGCTGCATCAACGGCACCTTGGAACTGTCCAAGCTTCACTAGTGTACAAGCCAACTTCGCCCAGTTAGAAATAAATGCAAATATGATCTTGGCAGACTCGTACAAGGTTTCATCAAATAATCGATCCCCAACAAGTTGAAGATTAGCAACATTTGGCATAAGAATGAACTCTTCGATTTCAACCAGTCTATCAATCTTCGCATATGCGTAAATTAGTTCACCGTCCACCTTGGGCTCTTTGACCTTCTGCCTAACCATTAGAAGATACCTCACCAAATCATGGTATTCATTCACATCCTCAGCAACCCGTATAACTTCTAAGAATTGTGTGGCATCATCCGCACGAATAAATGATTCGATTGCATCACTCACTAATCCCTCCCGGAGTTGGGCCTTGGCCACCTGGCTCCAGACAGCATCTTCTTCAACACGGTATGCAAACTCAACAGCTCTATCAATGCTCTTAAGTTGATCCAACAGTACATTCACAGCCTGAACATTCAAATTGAATTTCTTGAATATGTAAAATGCTTCTTCATACAATTGAGCTTCCACAGCCACCTCCCCAATTGCAGGTCCATCGAAGTTGTCTAACCTGTTGATGTAATCCATAACTCTGGAAGGATCAGCTTTAATAGCAGTCAGAATTAGAAGATTTTGCAGATTGAAGTTTCCACTAAAAGCAGAGTTTTGGAGAACAATCTTCTCAAGTAGCTCAATCAGTTCATGTGGAAGATCAGCAGTCATGAAAGCCTTAACAGCTGCTGAAACTTGCTCAGGACTCTTGCTTTCAGGCAAAGCAGTAGAAACAACTTGGTCAATCAGCTGCCTTCTATATTCATTATCAGGAGTAAGAACTTTCTCCCAAAGGTCACCATCCATCCTTTCAACCACATATCTGATCAGAAAAGGAGAGTGGATAACGTTAGTTGTCCAGTCATAGCATTAAAATGTCAAATGATGCCTTATAAGCATATGAGGATATACAGTTACAAACCTGGCTTGCAATTTGAACAAAGAGTTTTTGTTTGTGACGTTGATAAGTTCATCATCACACTGTCCTCTACGGTATGCAACAACTGCAAGGGTGGGATCCCGTTTCTCACAGTATTTACCCACAACTCGTGAATCATAATATGGGTTGGTGGTGAGAAAATGCTCTGGATTGTTATTGCTATCTATGATGATTTTACCCAGAGCATTATGAACATGTACATCCTGGCTCCCCTCACTCACAAGATGCTCCAAGAATTGAGTGAGCAAGCGAAGGCGATTACTGAAAACAGAAGCAGGGTGAAATTAAGAGAGAAAAGAGTCATCATGTTGAAATAGATCATTAGGAGGACACAGCATACCGCTTCTCACACTCGTCGCAAAGGGGTTCAACTGGAAGAAGAGAACGAACTGAAAGAATGAGACCTTTAATGAAATCTTCAGGGCATTCATCATCTAACAACTGGCCCACAACTAGAGGAGCATTTCCTGGATTGACCTAACAAAACAGAATGCATTACAATTATTCATAGTCTAACAAATTATATATATATTAACAGTCCTTGTACTATATTTACCTTTTGAACATAACCTTCAATGTATCTAAGCATGTTATTTGTATAAAGGTAATGGGTGAGGTCTGGAACAAATCCAAAACGATCACAGACGTTAATCAGAGGGCGTGCATCAGGAAGCTTGGCTTCCATTAAGAAGTTCTTTGTCTTTTCAGGATCGTAAAAGTTAGATTCTCGAGTTACACGTTCTACTTCCTTGATCTGACCAGTTTTAGCAGCTGCTTCAACGTACTTGAAGTGAATTTCAGGATCCTCACTATCCAAGAATAAAAATGAACTGAGTGATTTAATTAATTAATAAGCAAATTAACCAGAGTACCAGACAGAGATAATTAATCTCTTTTTTCCCCTTGTCCGTTCTTAATACCTGGAGCTCAGATATGACCCCAAGAAAAAGTACAATCCTTCATAGGACTTGAACTGCTCAAAGAGTTTAATGCATGCATCAACACCCAACTGCTCACAATATTCTTTGGCAGTCTGCATGGAAAAGCTTTAGTGAGGGCCAATAGAAAAAAGATATGTATAATAATAATATATAAACAGACATGCATGCATGCTCTAGGGGTTTGTGTATTAGCAAGTCATAACTACCATTCATCGACACATATAATCATAAAATTATTCATTCAAAAGCTTATCATAATAATTATTCATCAAGCATATATTGTATTCAAATATAAGTAAAAGGATAATTCTCTAAAAATAACACACACACACTCCTTGGGTCAGTTTGGGTTATCCAATAATCTAGAACCAACCGATAGAACATGGTCCTAAATTTTTGTACTAGGCCAATCCAATCTGAGATCAACCTATTGGATTGGGTTGGTTCAAGGATTACCCATTTCCATGAACACCCTGATATATACCGGCACACCAGCTAAAAGTAAGTATTCTTACCTGAACAATTATCTGAAGATTGCCTCTCAGATTCACCATCAGAAGATCTTTCATGCATTCAAGAGCCCATTCTTTGGAAAGAGTTCCAAAGAACTCAACAAGAGCCTAAAAAGAACAGCAGATTAAGAGGGGTAGAAAAAAGAGAAGGGAAATCGCAGTGTTAAAGGCATTGATGTAAACCTGTGGCTCAATTGCGTGTGTATTCACGATGACTCGTTTAATATCAGGTAACTCAGTGTAATGCTGCATATGATATTATACAAATTTTGAGGCTGGAAAATAGTTAAACATCTTAAAAAAGGAACTCAACAGTGTAAAAGGAAGCAAATGTACCTGAAGGGCACGTATGTAGAGACCAGCTTTTTCACAGAGTTGACCAATACGCGGGCGGTCATAATGACTGAACATACCATTGGCTAGTATAGCATCGGCAACGTTTGCATAAGAAACAAGATTGATTTCCAGAACCTAAATGGAATAGGTTATTATGCTATTGTAAGCAAAGACATGAAACCAGAATAAAAGTAACACAGAATTACTCTAGCTAAACAATTAACCTTAGTCTGAAGAAATCCATGCTCCGGAAGATTTGGCTTCAGGACATCTAACAAGAAGGCAGTTGCCTCACGAATCAAGTTCCTCTGCTCAAACATAGGAAAACCCAATAAGCAAAATAAAGTATTTCTATAAAATAATTAAAAAAATCAGTGTTGTTGATACTTGTCAATTAATGGCAACATATACTTTTATCTCCCGAAAGAAAAGTGAGCTGCTATAGCTCAAATATGTGACAGGTTATTATTAATGTTTAAGAAAGCTGGGCACTGAGTCGTATCCCATACCACCTTTTCTATTTTATTTTTAGGTTGTACCTAAACCATCAAAAACAAGAAAATTTGAAAATCAAACCTGAAGGAACAAATCTGTTATTGTATTGTAGTCAACCGGACAGCCTCCCTCCATTTGGGACATCATTACAGCAAAATTAACAGCTCCCTGTCATCCAGAAAAAGAAGAAGAAAAAAGAAAAGAAATATGAACTCACAAAAGAGGAGGAGGGAGGGAAGAGAGGGGTAGTGTCTCATTCAGAATCAAACCAACCTGAGGATCTGACCGTAAAATTGTTTGCAGAAGAAACAAATAATCAGGTGCGTACCCAACCTACATTGATAAACATATGTGATAGAATGAGTTTCTAGCAATAAGCTTCCAAAGGAAATGATGAAGATGAAAATCGAAATAGTAACAGCGCAATTCTACACATGTCACCAGATTCTTCGTATCTAGTCAGGGATACATATAAGTTACCTGCTTTGAGTATATTAGAATCTTGTCAAACTCTCTCCTCTCTGCAAATGCTGCAACAACTTTTGGAGTTGCCCTAGCTTTGATATAAATTTTTAGAGCAAGGTCATTATCCACCGTCTACAATGGAAATGTATTTTCAAGATATCAGAAGGAAAGAAGAACCCAAACAACAATCATGCAAAACCACTGAATACATGTATAAGTGTCAGTCTAGTTAGTAGTTTCTATTAATATTTAAAAAGAAAAACATTGCTGCAGCAATGTGCTGCTGATTGCTGAACATCTTCGACAAATGTTGACATCACCATTTTTAATCTCTTAAAAGCATGCTCACAGAGCCAGCTAATCATTGGACATTTGAACCACGGTTATAAAGCCACTACAACTAGATAGAGTTAAATAAACAGTATCTGTGAAGACTGAAGAGTAATGAATGGAAGTTTGATCTTGAAAATTTCTTAAAGCAAACCTTCACAAGATCTCCAAGCTCCTCACTGCATTCAAGCTTGTCCTCTGCCAGCCAATTCTCCAAATGATTCTTTTTATTCTGGTTGACAACTAAGCGTGACAATTCCAGCGACTCAAAAGCATTCAGTTTTCCCCTAGTTAATAGAGTTCCAAAATACTGCAGTAGAGGCGGAGTTTGACCAGCTTGCACCGGAACACTCTGCAACATAAAACATAGTCCAATTAAATAATCGAATTAAACAAATAAACTATTTTTTGTTCTTAAAGAGCACAGTTCCTCAAGTATTAGTCCAAGAACCGTGCCTCCTAACAATGAAGTTAACCACAATCGGACTAATGTGTTATCAGATTGAAGAACTTTGATGTTATCTGGACTGAGCAAAAACAACCCATAATAGATACCTGAAATTTAGCAACCGTATCAGGCGTGCGTAGAATTCCCTGTGGAGATTCTGCAGCAAGCTCTGCAGCTTCCTTATATTTCGTCTGAGCAAACAACTCTTGGAAACGCTGGACAACCTGATCGAAATGGCATAATGCAATTTCCAAAACGCAATCAGCTAACCATCACCACATCAAACCATAACAAACTGTCACTCAGACATCAACCAATCACAGTCTAAAAGACAAGAAAATAAACTATGATATTCATGCTCATATAGCATTTCCAGAAAGATAAGTTAAATTAATGCCCTCCCCCCTCCCTACCACGGATCAATTCCCCTTAATTATTCTCAAAATAGAAACAATACATTTATTTTAGGACGGGGAAGTAATAAACAAGAGGAAATAAAAATAATGTTACAAGATAAGCTCTAACTTACCAGATTCTCTGCACCAGGAAGATTTCCTCTTTTGGCAAGATTGATAGCAAGTGCCAAATTATTTAACTGCAAAATCACCAAATGACACTATACATATAACAGCTTTTGGTCCAGTGAGGTAAGGAAATTATCATATACATACTTGTCCACTAACAAAAGGTACAATTGTTGCTTCATTTACAGTTGCCAGTAACACCTGCCCCCGCCTATTGATAGCATAAAAACCACCAATTGATGAAGCTTCTGCAGTCAAAAAAATAGGATCTGGACTGATTCGGTTTCTATAAACAGCAGTAGCAGTCTCCAGGTCATACACAAAGAGAAGTCCAAGCTTTGTGATCACATATATCAAAGCATACTTCTGGGATATCTGTTATATTAAGAATAGGAATAAATTTATGAGGAGCCTATATGGACTAGGTAAATCTATAAAACAAAATGTTGATACCTGCATTGATACGGGAAAGTCATCAGCAAAATCTGGAGGAAAAAATAGGTCTGCTTGTTTTTTAGTAAATGAAGGCTTGCCTGCCAGCAAAATTCAAAATATTAAACACAAATAAACTGTAATGGACGTGCAAGACGCAATAGAACAGGGGGCATTTAACTTTAAGGATGCATTGTAATGGCATCCTTATAATTTCCTAGACGAAAAGGAATGCATCTAATCACCAAACAAGAAAACACATTTAACACCTTCAAGGTTATGTTTGTATTTCTGTTTTACATTTAATGAAGTTCTTTCGTCTAGATCCCAAGAAAACTCATGAAGCCTAGCAAAAACAAGTGACAATATATGTCTTGAGTCAGAGTGTATGCATTCATGTACATCAAGTGTTGATGCTCAGACCTGGCTGGGCACCCAGTTCAATAATATGTAATTTTGAGGTAACTTGTCCAGCATTAGAGCTCTTCGTGGCAAAACAGATCAGAATAGAAGGATTATCATTTCCAGGAACCTGCACATGACAATATAAAATATATATTTAAAAAAATATGGCGTGGAACTTTAGCAGCCAACATGACATTGGACAGCATGTGAAAGAAACAATGAAAAAGAAAATCAGATTGGAGGGAAGAATAGTACTTTGAATGTGGCAAACGATGCGGCATGTGCTTCAAGGGCCTGACTTCGTTGCTGATTCACAGAGAAAAGCTGCATATTGCCCTTTACCAATTGCGGCCTCTACACCCAGGGGATTAGAAATAAAACAGGAACACCATATTAGTTACTCGCCTTCAATTACTACATTTTTGTTACATGGACAAGGCATTGAGCATAGGGATTATAGAAGTTTTGACATAACCAGGACAATAATGCGGAAAATGGAACAAATTACCTCAGGTGCACCAGGAGCAATTCCAATCAAAACCAACCACTTCTCAGTTGGATCACAACGGTAATTGATAATTTGATTATTTGACAGATTAGCTGTTCGCTCAAACATCTTCACAGGCTCAGAATCACCTACGCAATAAATGCAGTAAGATTTCCTTCACAAACAAACATTTAATGAAAAATGTGAATACTATAATGGAGCAATATAACAGGAACAAACAGAAAAATACATCAAAGACATTTAAAAAAAAAAGTGAATATATCTTACCTTCAATTGACCAATGATACACTGAGGTCTGGGTGACAAGGCCTAGTATCTTAGGGGTGATCCACTTCCAAAAGACAATCTATACAATAATCAAGAAATACAAAGCTTAAAACCATCTAAGGCAACCAAACACCCCATTACAACTTACGAAAATGAACATAAGCAGAATCACTCCCAGCCATTCAAGAACACTCAAGATGGACAAAATTATCACCTGCTCAGGCATCTGATGCGATTTCATCTTCGCTTTCAATTCAATGTTGAATATTTGTAGGTGATCCTGCGTAGTCCCGGGGAGTTGAGCTTCAAAATGGATACAGCAGATAATTAAACACAAAGCAAATGCTAATTGTAGCATATTGCAACAGAAAGTGAGCTTAGAAATGTGTGATGAGTAACATAATGGGGAAATTGTGAAACTAAAATTCTAGATTACACTGTTTAACAATCTGTAGTAAGGCAATGTGTTAATAACAACAGATTATTATCGTAAAAACTAAACAAGCAAAAGTGAAATGAAATAGGAGAGAGCCAGAAGAAACCAGAAGTACCTTTTAGAGCAAGAATTCTGGAAGTGGGGTTCATCAAAGCGGAATCGGCAGTGATAGGCCGTCTCAAAGGCTGCGTAGGCATGCTCATGTCTACGATTACAACACTGTTCTGCGGTGCAGTTTCTCTGATACATATGTACTTATCGGATTCCATAGTTACATGCGTGAAGGTGATGAATTGCGGATTGATGCCAACACTGGGCAACTGCAAGTGTAACCGATGAAATCATTCACATTACCGTACAAAAACACCAAACCGCGCAATAAAATCGAAGTGTTGGATCTGAGACGCAAATGTGGAAGAAAATGTGAGTGGAAATTTACCGTTAAGGTCTCCTTCATGGTGATGGGAGCATTGGCAGCGGCCATGGCGGCCTAAAACAGAAGACGACGAGCCGATCGGCGGAGGGAAATGTGAGCGTCTAGGTTTTGGCTTCGCAGAGAGAGCGAAGCAAAATGAGATCACGGAGTAGAGACCTCTCCGGGAAGGAGAGAAACCAAGTGGAGAAGACGCAGATCTGAGGACGATTAAGTTTTATTTAGATTGAAAATTGAGAAATATTACGAATATGTGTGCTATTTATATTTGTACATTTGGAATCCAATTGTCAGTGTCTTGGCAGTTCTAATGTACAATCTGATATTGCGGGTGAGTAAGCTTTAAATGCGTGGGAATTGGGATAATATGGTTTTTAATTTGTATTAACTCAATGCTTAAGGTTGAGATTTTTAACATTTTCATTTTGCTAATTAACATCTTTTACTAACACTTTTTTTATGTAACTTTATAACTCACAAAACTATAAATAATAGCATTATGCATAGAATTGATCTTCCCTCCATTGTCTCTTTCAATCTACAAGACATCTTCTTTTGACTGCAAGAGATAACTAGCATACTCTAAATGATGACATACAAAGAAACGACGTCACCAACACCACGAAGACGCCGCCCAAAATAGGGTGAAAGAATGACATGTTGAGCGAATAAGCATGTCCTTCCTTCATCCTAAAGTCCATCAAAGCCCAAGCCTAAAGGCGATAGAGTAGCCAACAAAGATAACACTAGATGAATATTCTATTGTGTAAAGAAAAGTGGATGCGTTGGAAGGTAATGACTAAACACTAATATACACTACTCCCTCCAACCTACAACGAATGTCTTCTTTCTCTTTTCTTTCGTAAATTAGCTATGCAAGGTTTGTTAATAGTTACCTCATAACAAGTTAGTATAATTTAATACATGATTATAAGAATACAAGAGTAAATATATTATATTAATCTCTCCTTATTTTCTCCTAAAATAGAGATAACAACGTTATTTAGAAACATATATATTATTAAGTCTTCGATAGAAGATTTGACCGCATAAAGCTCGAGTTGGGCTTGGTTTGCCTATCACCCCAAATAAAACGTGTACCCATTGCTTCCCTAGTCTATATGAATGCTCATGCTCATCTAATCAGATTGGGCCAATGGACTAGATATTAAAGAACCCGCACGCATCACACTGGGCCTTTACTGGGCTGCACGATCCATATTCTACCGAACATCCGATCCTATTCATAAACTCATTAATTTAAAAAAAGAAATGTACATGTTTTTTTTCTTAGAAAATAAAATATTGGTTAAAATATTTGGGTCCCAGTATATTGCCGAACACGTAGAAGCAAAATATAGTTGGCTGTCAAGGAGTAGTAATTAATTAGTAGCGTGCTTTAATACAATCCACAGCCACAGTGTGGGAATCTTATCTAAAAAAACATGGAAGGCAACGAGGACACAACCTAAACTAAACAAATCTTATCTAATCTTAATTAGCTTATTTGTAGTTCAAGTTCCTGACAGCTTCTTCTTCATTTTGATTATACTTTAAATAATTTCCTTATATGGAATCAAATCAACCAGTTGTATTCGAAATTATATTTATAGTAACAATAAACATTGACGCCGACACTGACGGACTTGCATGTTATGTTCGCGGGAAGCTTCATAACCGCAATTCCAAACTACTCCTAGTTGGCAATCATTATTAAAGATCTTCATGTCTTCTGTTTGTAAATAAAACACGGTTTGTTGGTTGGAATTTGGAATCAAAATTTTTAAATCTGCAAAACAATTCCATTTCCACGTGAATATTTGAATTTGCCAATAAAGCTGCAATTTGATACTATGTACTGAAAGTCTAAAACTGACTATTTGTTCGTAATACAAACACTATACGAAATAAATATGTTTAAACTCAAACATTTTGAAATCGCACCATGTTCAACACGTTAAATAAACGTGTCTGGTCTACTACGCACACTTAAGATCATAGTTGTAAACCAATTATTGAGAACGACCATCCAAATTTGGATAAGAGAGAACATACTACAGGCTGGGTCCCTCCTTTCGTGCAAACCGGATGAGAGAGAATGGATCATAAGTCTCATGTGAATAAGTGAAGTTAAGTCGGGAGGCAAGACATACGTGTCAATAGGCTCAAAAAGATTAGTAAGCTTAATGGTGGAAGACTTAACCAGTATTTCAAGTGATGATCACATGAATGTGGAATTAAGTCTAGAGTATCACATAATCTATCAACACAACTCATTTAATTATTGTGTTAACTATGATGTGTTCATATTCGTGTCGTGTCCATATATGTGTTTAACTGTTCAACACAATTGTTAAACATGTCGTGTTTGTACTAGTTCATGTTGCGAACAATCAGTATAAGACGAACACGAGGCGCCTATATAAATTGATAACTCATAGCTCTACTAGCTATTGACCTATTATTATCTTATCTCTTCAAATGGGAAAGCAAAAATCAAGAAATGCAAATTGACCGGAAATATGAAATCTCAGTCAATTGTAATATGTCAAATCAGTCACTACTAGCGGTTGTTTTGATTAATGAAGATTTTGTGTAGTACCAAGTTGCACATGTTGAGATGGGTTGGAGTTGAACTGATATTTTAGGCCAAATTGCCATCAAGCCAATAGGAAACAAATATATGGATAAAACAAAGAATCCTAGGCTACACTAATAATATCAAAATAGTAGCTACTGTCATCATTTTGTAAATCCTAGTACAAATTTCAAATCTGTGGTTCTATGTGACTGCCTTTTCATTAGCCCAAAATATTACAATATGGACATACATGAATTAATGTGATCAACATGTGCAAGTGGCCTTAAGGTTGGCGCATACATCATCCTCTTTATGTTAGTGATACAAAAAGATCCTAACTTGATCTTTATCAGCCGCAAATCCACTCACTCACTTCTACTTTCTTCTCAACCTTTTATTATGGATTTAGGTTTCTGATGGAATATGAGTAACTGGAAAGGCCAAAAAAAATCAGTTGCTTCCTTCCTCTTGAACCACTCATTGTAATTTTGAAAGGTCAATTACTATTTATCTTTTTTTCAAATGTTAATTTAGATGAAGGGGTAGATACGTTTGGGACAAGTACTTTTCAAGTAAGATGTGGTTCACTTTTGAAATCTCAGATTTCGTTAGAACTCAGTCGACTCAAGAGAAACAGTTGGAACTCAAGTTTCGAAAAAGAGGAGTAGAAGGGGGTAAAAGAAACATTTAGTTTCATCGACGTTTGGATGATTGTTTGGTAAAATTATTTGTAAAAGAAGTTTGAAAATATATTTTAGATTGTAGATTGTTTTACAAAATACTGTGCTACTCACACATAACTTCAATGGTCGACCTTTATTGTGTCATGAAGGTCGACCTACTATGCTCGGTCAACCAAAACACATTACAGTTCTGAAATTTTGAATGAGCAAATGTGAAAAGTATTGTACTCTCTCATCCTTTTGTCTCAAACGGAAGGGAATCACCTTCTTTATGAAAAACACAACAAAGTGGTATGGAAAGAAGCTTCAGCGCCAAAACTCCTTTTATGTAGTAATTTTGGCGAACAATCTACTCCGGTGGAAGTTGCCTACATCCATGTGGCAAAGCCAAATGAGACAAAAGGAGGTCCATCTTTGTTTCCGAACAAGCCCTAAGTCATTTTCCATATCGTATTTTCGCATTTTAAAGTTGTTTAAAAAACGTTTTAATAGTTTTAACGGTCCAATTCTCATATCTACTATATTATAAAAAAAATGTGCAGCTTTGCAAGTGCAAGGTGATTAGATAAGCTGATAAGCAGCTGTCAAAACTATGAGCTGTGGTGTTGGAGCCTTAGATTTAGATGTAGGAAATGGTTGGTCACATGCGAAATTTGGGGACAGTTAAATTGAAAGATAAGCGAATATAAATAGTATAAGCAAAAAGCATTAAATTCAAACGTAAATCTTGTACAAAAACAATGGTAACAATAATAATAAAATAAGACGAGCAATAAATTACAAGATCTGTAAAACGCCATATCCACCGCAAATTCTACTTCTCCACAGTGTGACCCATAACGCCAGCTCGAGCCAGCTTTGCACCAATTGCACCCACTGGAATGGTCACAAGGCCACTCCATTTCCACTACAACACTACCGCCAAAATTCATATATTCCCATTTTGTCCCTCCAATTATATTGGAATCCGAATATTCACCACTTATTCCAGCCGTTTCCCCTTTTGCCCTCGTCTCATTTTCAAATTCCATGCTTGTCCCTTCCTCTTGCTTCTCCTCCAAGTTCCTAACCATCGTCCAACCATCGGATTCCCAATTTGCCCCTCCCTTCCCAGCTAATTTACCGATCCTCTCTTGTGCTGAAATTGAAATTCCGTGACTGATCGTTACTAAATTTTCTTCTTCTTCTTCGTCTGATTGGTCGAATTCCGAGTTAACCCAGTCGAGTGGGCACCGAGGGGACGAGAATAGGACGTTTTCTAGTGATGCTGAGAGTAGAAATGGATGCTGCAACAGCTGATCGCAGCTCCACCGCTGGGCTGGGTCTCTAATCAGACACTTGTGGAGAAAATCGCGGCCGATTTTCGACAACCGAGTCGGGAACGCCGGCGACTCGTTGGAGAATCCGATTCGACTCAGCGTGTCCACGCCGCAATCTTCCCAGGCGGGCTTTCCGGTGATCATCTCGACAATCGTGCATCCCAAAGACCAGACGTCGCTCTCCGGTCCCTGCGACTCGCCGCGAATTACCTCCGGCGCCATCCACAGCGGACTGCCACGTGGCGGAGCCGGCGACGAGGACAATTTGACGGCGGATCCGAAGTCGGCGAGCTTCACGCAACCGCGATCGTGATCGACGAGGATATTTTTTCCCTTGACGTCGCAGTGAACAATGCCCCTGGAGTGCACGTACCTCAGCGCCGAGACCACGCACCAAGTGTAGAACCGTAGAATTCTCTCATCCACGTCATCGCCCCGAGCTGCCAAATCAGCGACGGTGCCACCTGGCATGTACTCCATGTGCAAATTCCGGCGCGGGGTCGAGTTCGGCGAGTCGCGAGTCTCGTCGTCGCCGAGATACGTCACCACGAAAGGCGAGGAGAGAGACCGGAGAATCGTGATTTCGTTCTCCAGAGACTCAATTTGATGGGGAAGGGACCCACTCCGATCGACGGACTTGACGGCGAAAACGTCACCGTTTGATCGGTTGAAGGCAAGATTGACGGTGCCGAAAGAGCCTCTGCCTATGCACTTTCCTCTGATCCAAGAATCATTCTGTTGCTGTTGCTGTTCCATTTTGAGAGCTACTGTTTTTTTTTTTTCTTTTCTTTTTTTAAAAGAAAGTGTTGTGTTTGGCTCAAATTTCTAGGACCAGGTGAGTATTTATATGGACGGAGCTAGGCTGCTAGAGAGCGTGTCTGGTTCGAACTCGCTGACGTGGAATATTTTTACGGATCCGCCGTGGAATTAAAAAGTGGATAATTCGAAAATAAAAAACGGTTTGATGACGTAACAAGAGTTCTGCGGCTGGGAACTTTCTTTTGACGTAAAAAGGATTTGATAGTATTAGTGGGGAGTTGATACTTGGTTTTATCCTTATCCATCATTCAATCTATTCCATCTTGACCGTTGATTTGGCGAGATCATTGTGCTATTTACGCGCAAGCCTTCTCTTCCACATTATTGGGTGGATATTTAACATGTGTTTATTTTTTTTTTCATGTGGCTGTTAATTTTGAAGTCCAAAACATGTTTTGCTTCTTAATTCTATTTTATTACGAAGCACAAATAATTATAATCTCGAATCTAAAACCACTTTAGTTGGGCTTGATGTCGTGTACGGACTCATGATTATCCATTAAAACAGTTCATGATTGGATGATAGTTCATTCACAGCGTTTTTGTATATGTAACTAGAGCTGAATTTCCATATACAAAAACGCTGTGAATGAACTGGCCCTCAAATATTCAAATTATAGTAAATTTGATGACTTGTGACTCAAATTGATGGCCAAGAGACAAGAGATTGGGGTTGAGAGGGTGGGCCACCACAAGCACACGCCACATGGAGATGGAGCCGGTGGCAGAGTCAGGGGTCGGTTTATGACCGGTGTTCGAACCAATTTTGGTGGGACCCGCAAGGCTTTTGACATGGCAAATTTTGGCTGGTCCACGTATCACATCTGGAGAAAGAAGTTAGAAGCTTACACACAAAAAGATGCGTAGATGTTTCGGTTCCAACGATGCTAGCGTCTGGCTTTTGCAGTGGGATGTGTCTGTTGACGTGCACCATCAACCTCCATATATGAGATAAATATATATAAAAAAATTACAAACATTTTTTAATAAAATATACCGCACATCCTTTTTTAATAAAGAAATATACCACACATCCTACCAGATATAATATATCAATCATTTTATCGATAATTTAGTCAAATTTGTTTTATGAACAAAACTAACTATATTTGGAAATTATGAGAGAACGGTAGTATCCTATATATCAGATTATCATTCGTTAAATATATATATATATGTCACGTATAGATCCACGACATTTCACACATAAAATTTGATACAAAATTTGAATCATTTAATATTTTTCATATCGTTAATCTTTGCACGACAACCTCATCTTTTTTTGTAAAATTTATGTTCTTTTTTGGTATGAATGTGACAACATATCTCCACATCAATGGGTATCTTAAAAAGATAATGACATGAACTTATCATATATATTCGTACTAGTCCCATGTTGGCAGTTCAGTTTCTGGTCTCTCTCTTTTAAAGAACTAATCTTTGGAATTAATGAAAATTACTATAAAAGGGTCAAATATACCTATTGAATCATGGATCCAACCTAACATAATTGAGGTCACTTGGGATAATATATATCTCCTGACATGCCAGCTAGACCTCACCCACGTCGGTCCAAGGCCTAACCAGTACTACTATTTTTACTGTTAATTGCTTGGTGAATGAATCTTGTGGCCATGGCTTAATTATAATATAATCCTAATCTTTTGTCTTCACTCGGGGCATGGATCATGTTTAGGAGCAAGAGAAAAATATCCTACCAAATTTGGAGTTTGGCAAAAAAATCAAGTGTCTAATATAAAACTTCACTTATTTTTTCAAATTAATTATCCTTTTAACTCTATTATTTGCCAACATATGGTCTGCACGTAGTATATACATGTAACTCCAACGTTAATTTTTTTATTGGGTAATTAAAGTACTTAAAATTTGTGTTTTCACTTTTTTTTTTGTGTTGATCACAATAATTGAACTCGTTCTTTTCTTGCTAGATGTGAAATATTTTTTATGGTCTTATATATGGTTCTAAAACCTCATAGGTGTTTTTGAGCTTATAGCAATATATAGATTCTTCTATTAGTGAGGTCGTTAAACTTACTTTTAAAGCGGTTTACGTTTCTACAAATTTTGCACGTAGGTTGTATACTTTTTTTGTGTATTGATCTCGTTAATAGTAAAGTTCCTAGGCCGTCGACCTTAAATCAACAACATTAACAATATTATTACCTCATCTCTAGTAGAAAAAAAAAACGCATTCTTCACGTGGATGGTCTTCTCGCGTGCAATTTGGATAAGAGAGATGAACATGAAATTTACGTGATTTGATGGACTTAAATTGGGAGGTAAGATAGACGAATCATTAGACTCAGATAGAACATGCTCTAATCATATCATGTCAAATTCGACTCTAACTTATCAAAAACTTAAACTGATAAGTAAAGAGCCGATAAATCATTCAAGTGACGATTAATTTGACATCATTTCGATGTGAGATTCGTTAACAACAATAAAACTATTTTCATTTTATTTTATTTAATGATTTTTAGTGGGTAAAATTAATAATGTGTACAAGCTAGATGAAGAAGAGACCTAGATTGGTGGGGATTGTTTAGTGAATTTATGTGCAAGAAAGAGAAAGAGATGGGCACCTTTCTAATTCTTTCTTTTTGGGGTTGTGAATTTGTTGCTGTCATCATGTGATGGTATCTAAATTTGTAAGAGTCTCTATCACTAAGGATGCGCCATGTGTCCTCATATGAATGGTTGTAATTGGGCGCCACATATATTGGAGTGCACTTTGTATATAGTGAGTGTCGTCAAATTAAAGGGCTTTTTATCTGAGAAATGTTATGGATAAGAAGCTGAGACCAATCTGTCTGTCACGCAAGTGCATCTAGAGAGAAAGAGAAAAGAGACGAGGAGCTGTCCACAAGATTTATTTGTTTTTCAAAAAGTTTCAAATTCTTCAATTGGCCAAAATGAGAGAGTGAAGCAATTATAGTCTCTTGGGAATTGGCACACAGAACAAAACTTTATTGTAGGAGATAGAGATAGAGATGAGTTCGTACGGAAAATCAGTTCAAAATCTGTTAGATATTTGTTTACTTGACTGTGAAGTAAATTATAAGATCCACACTTGCTTGCATAATCAAGTGGTGTATAGTGTGTTATCTCAATTATTTATGCATTACGTGTGAGCTTTGGTTAAAAAAAGTTTACAAGAAACCAAATTAGTTTATTTTCAACCCTTGCTAATCAAAAGGATTGTTATGTAATGTATTACTGTTGTAGCTCAATCATTTATGTATCAACCTTCAACACGACACTGAAAACAAATTGTCAGCTCTAATTACTACCTTTCCTGTGGTCCACTTTTGAGTTTTGTGTTCACAAATGTGTTGTGTTTGTATTCAATTGTTCAAAACGATTGCTTATCGTATCATATTTGTGTTGAAACGTGTAACATACAATCAACCTTCAACACGACACTGAAAACAAATTGTTTTGTGTGGGTTCACATTACAACTTTTCTAGGAACATGCAAGAGTGTACAAGAAACTTGAATCCCAAATGTGATATGGTATATGTGATTAATTAGGTTAACCTTAGGATTAGTTTGTTAGGTAAGTAGGAAATTAGGCAGGTTTGTTCCGATAGTGGTGAGAGTTGTCGTGGAAGCAGAAGACAAAAAATGGAAAGATCGATCGGAGGGTCGAGGACAGTTCAACGTGCATGAACCAATCCTATTCCAATTTTTGTGGCTGACATGCGAACCTCACCGCCTGATCTACATTCATGCACAACAAAATCAGCCAGTTGTTAAGGAATCAATATTATTATTTTAATTGTCATTTCGTAGACTTCTTAGTTATGTTTCCCTTTAATTAATCAAGCTTTGCACCTTAATTTTTGTAATTATTTATAAGGTTTGTTGTTGGGGATGCAAACCAATCTTGGACTGGTTCACTTCACTGGGACTTAATTCGGTCCCTGTATAATAAAATTTGACATTTGATTAATTCACTTATTTAATTGACTAATTTAAATATTTAGTTCAATTAATTGTGTACACACTTTAATTAGTGAATTAATTAATGTGGCCACAACATAATTTGGCGCGTCTAGACTAATCCCAACATAATTTGCTTATTAATTTATTTAATGCGCCAAGTGTATATTAGATCTACTAAATTAAAACCGTAAAAAATAATTTCTTCATCGAGTTCCAATTTTAGACATGGGTTAATTCCATTCCAAACTACCCATAACTCAGCTAATAAGCCAAGAACCCTAACTTTCTCGAGGAAACAACTGATCAAATTCATTTTGATCGATCTATAACAACAAAGACAATATCATTGTCAAAGTTATTTGAACTAATAGGCCCATCGTTATTAACATCGATCTGCAAATCCAAACGGATATTTAAAATTGAGAGAGAACTGAATACATTTTTGTTTTTCTTAAGGTTGCGTTTGAGAACATGAATTTGATTTAAAATTCGTCATTTGAAATTTTGGATTTGAAATGTTGTATTTCAAATACAAATAAAATGTTTGAGAAACCGTAGAATTTCAAATGACAATGTAAGAGTTGTCATTTGAAATATCATGTTCTAAGCATGTTTTGAATACTATTGAATTTCACTCAAATTCAAATCCAAATTATTGAAGTTCTTAAACACCTCATTTAGTTCAAATCCAACTTTTCAAATGAAATGATGGTTCTCAAACACATCACAATTTTATATTATAAAGAACAAAGATATAGGCAGAGAGAGGCCGGTCATTTTCTCCCACATATATATATAATAAAACTCATCATGAGAGTGTACGTTTTTGTGGTGTGCGTTGAGAATAAACTTGACCAAATGCAAACACGTAACATGAAATTGAAGAGAAGCCAAACAGGACAAAGACAAAGTTAAGAAGATGCGGTGTAATTGTAGGGCTCCATTGAATGTGTTGTGTCTTTTAGGTCAATTTGATTTGAGTCTTCTACTTTATACGTGCATGTGCATACCTGTTGTTGTCTCTCCATTCTTCAGAATCCAACCTTCTCTATATACATATTAATTTATATTAGTTTTGTGTGGTGAAGAGATGAGCCAATATATTACAATCTTGAAGATATATATGTATATGTATATACACTAGGAGTATAATACATTAGATATTTATCTAGTGTTGACCTGTCAATTTGGGTCGCGGGACGGAAAAGAAACTCACACGCGTGTTTTATTAAGTGACGGGACACATTAAACTGGCAAAAAATTGTATGATGAAAACACGTAGTTTTTTTATAACGGCGGCCTGCATTGCAGGAAGACATGGAAATGGAAAGAATGATAGATAGGCAGTGGGCAGATTTAAGTTTACAAGTTGATGGATCTGAAATCTGGTTTTGGTCGGTTGTTCCAATCCTTAGAGTTAGAGGCCAACTTATAATGTGGGGCAATGAAATGGTCACCCACCTTCTTGATTTTGCTTTGATTCTCCTTTATAAATTATAGTTTCCATCTTCCAACAATCTTTGTTCATTTCTTATTTCTTATTTTGTTCAAAAAGAAAGAGGAAATGGACAATAATGCAGCAAATTTTGAGTGTGATCTAAGGGATTTTTGGACCATTGTGATGGTTAATTTTAGTTATAGTTTTGGTTTTCTAGTAACTTTAATGATGCCAAAATTTCCAAAGTTTTATTTTTGACAAGAAAATTTCCAAAGTTAAATAAACTATTAAATTGGCAATATGTGTAAAAAAATGTTATACAAGAACGAGACCATTTAATTACAAGTGCACTTGAACTTAAGAGCACAGAGGTAAAGAGATTTTAACAACAAATCCGATTCACTCAAAATTGAAAATTTCAAAATCCGTCTCATCCACGAAGGAGAGACGGATTTTGGGATCCAAGGCTACACTTGTTTACTAATTCCGTGTGTTACTTATCCAAAGACTAGAAACAGTAAAGCAGATTGGGTCTGAATAGAAGTCAAGATTCAAAAGACAAACTAAAAGACTAAGTTCCAAAATTCTGGTTAGATTAGAAAAGTGACATGCGATGTGAGTGGAGGCTACGCGCACATAAATAGCTTCTCAACACCTTTAACAGGCGATTTTATAAGGACTGAGAAAAATAAATCAATCAAGAAGCTACGGACCAAAAAAGGAAGAGTTTTGGACGAACTTGATCTTCATCTTTGACCACAAATGTATCCAATTTCAGATTCAGACAAGAACTTAGTCTATGTATGTATCTGTCCATAACTTAAGGCCTTGTTTGATAAGTCTACTTAGGCTCTACTTGGATTGTTTATAGACGTTTTCTTCATAAAAAATTGTTTGGCAAACCAATTTTTCAAGAAATGTCTATAGACATTCATCAAATTTGGCCTAAAAGGTCTACTTCTCACTGGAGGTTGGGAGCTCATGTGAGATACTGTGCAAGCTCTACTTCAATTTTCATACCCATATTACCCCTGAAAATGTGATGCAATATTACCTATATATCCTTCCCTCTTAAAGAATAATAACTCTGTATGGTATACCTTGCACATGCATGGGTAAGCCTACCATTTAGTTTATGGATATTTATCACTTTTATG